>CM072157.1:20997833-21195496 GCA_036850595.1 Rhyacichthys aspro
GTATGTTCATATTTATAAATTTAACAGAATATGTCAGTGTAGACCATCCAAAGTTTGACTGTTCTCGCATCATATGGATTTTTATACAATAAGATGGCTGAATGAAAGAGAGCCATTAGTCTGTAGAAAGGATAAATGTCATTTAAGGTCAGGCTTTGGGGCGCTATCTGCAAATACATGTAAATAGGGTAAAAATGAGCAAAAGCTGCACCAATGCTGAGAAGTGTAAGAACAGGAGAAAGATGTAGGAATTACAGTTAAAACTATAAGTGTATATTGGCTATATCCCCAAAAGTGACAAAACTAACATATATTTAGTGCTTGAAACAGCAGCGTAAACATGTTTGCTTTGTTATGTCAGAGTCAGAGTCAGAGTGCATTTTAGAGCGAGAGAAATGAACAAGCAACAAGTCTAGTTCTGCTTTAATGTGCCATTTTCAATTATCTACGTCTCTATTATTCTTTGGCAGTCAATAGTTTAAAAAAAGTACTTACATAGAGACACTCGGAGCATATTGAGATGACTATTAGTCCCATCAGAAGTACACCACGCATCGTCTTGTTGATCAAGTCTCTCCCAAAGTGACAAAACAAAGTCAAGACAACTCCTATTTCACAAAGTTTAGGTTTTTCTTGTGTTGTTTCTTCTTCGCTGCAGGTTCAGTATAAGTCTGTTGAATATTTTTGCACCTGGTTCTGAGCTTATCTGTGACTGAGGGAAAACAGAAATCGATAAATTCCTGATTCTCTGCAGTCATAAAATACAAGAAATATGGAGGGAGTGTCTTAAACAGATGGCAAAAATCTGCTACAACACCTGTTCACAGTTCTATTTCTTTTGTTTACACCAGATCATTTGATTAACTGGATGTTCAGTAATTGGATAAATGCTGTGGTTTTTGATGTATTTTTCTTTCTAACCAGAATCTCGTGTTCACCTCTTATCAACTCTTCGACTTTCTCTTCGCTTCATACCAGCGCACCCAGCTCTGAGAGAGTCATTATGAATCTGGAGTAGTCATTTACTTGATGAACAGTGCTGTGCTATTTCCAAGAAAAACTGAGAGAAATGCCACTGAAGGTCAGAGCCGTTGAACGCAGAAAAAGCAGAGCGGAGGAGACATTTTAACTCAGATAATCGAGGAGGAATTTCAATGAGAGAATAATCTGTCTGAATAATGAATCAACAAAACACATTATGGAACAGAAAATGAAATAGTCAATAGCCAACATTAAACAACACTGTTATTGAGGATGGAAAGAAGAAGCTACAAAATGTTGATGCTACTTTCAGATGGTCTCTGCAGTTTAATAAAGTTTTGTTTGTAGTCTTTGTAGTTGTTAAGCCATTATAGGTTTATAGGTATTATTAACACAGCTCTTCTCTTCACATTCTGAGGGAAGTCAAGCATTAAAACAACCCTCATATATTTCATATTTCACCAGCCTACATGTTTATGGAGAGAACATTTATGAATGAACAGGGTTAGGACTACTTTCATGGGCAGGTTGTAGAATATGCATTTAACTTCATGGCGCTGTGCCTGCTTAATCCACTTTTTAAACGTAAAATGTGCTCTTTGCAGTTTAATTGCTACAGACAAAAACAAATGGCAAAGGTTTACACTATATTGTATTTGTTTTGTTGCCTGATTAAGACATTAAAAACACCAATGTGACTCCTGGTGTATCAGAATAAAAACAAAGTGGCTGTAAAGACATTCAGATTTTGGCTTTAGAAGATGAAGTGGATTGAGCTCATTCATTTCTATAGAGACCAGTCTTGACTTTGATCGGTCATTAGCCTAAATCTGTCTGTTAGAAAGCAGGCCCAGGACCCACAAGTGTCTTAAGATATAACATTTCTGCTTTTTAAATGAGACAAACACTTAAAATCCACAGTAGTTAAAGCAATAAAACATGTTTATTTAGTCAAAGTATGTACAAATCTAGGCAGGCTCATGTTTATCCAAAGTTATTACAATCTATACTTCATTGTTTTAGCAGCATCAGCTTCAGAGTTGGTTTCCTTTCATCATTGAACCTGTAACAAACACACAACATTTTAATAACACAGATATATATATTTTTTTTTTAGGTTAGATTGAAAAAGTAAATAATAAACTACCGAAATGAAATTAGACACAGGCGTTATATGTGAGTATTGTTGTTAAATAAACAATAGTTTTGTCTGATATTAGATTATTAGAGGTTATTAAAATTGCCGTCACAGTTTTGTGTTGAAATGATTGTTCTTTTCAGCCTCACTGTTAAGATCTGCAGTTTCCCAAATGTGTTTTTTACACTTTAATTTCTAGTATCACATTATCAGCTCATTTTCACTTTGTCTTTTTCAGAGGGATCTCACCTTTGAATCCAAGTCAGACTTCATGGTTCTTTTTTTTGCCACATTTCCCTCAGACTTTCCTAAAGAGAGAGAAAAGAGGTCATAATGAGTGGATTTAAAATGTTGCTGTTTCTCGTTTGGCTTAAATGGGAGACTGTGAGCCACATTTGAAGCCAGACCTCATTGATGCGTGTGATTGCTGTGAATAAACAACGTCTATTGCAGTGGTGTCAAACTCAAAATGGTGAGAGGTCACGAGAGTTAATGAGAATCTTTTCAGGGGCAGAAGATGGTGACATTTGGAAGCGTTTGATACATTTTGAATGTGAGATTTCATCTTCATTTGAGTCTTACAAAAGTTATCTTTAACATTAATTTCCTCCTTTAGATGGATTTCAAAAGGTTTTAGATGGATTTGAAAAAGTTTTAGATGGATTTGAACAGGTTTGAGTTGAATTTGAAAAAGTTTTAGATGGATTTGAACAGGTTTGAGTTGAATTTGAACAAGTTTTAGATGGATTTGAATAGGTTTTAGATGGATTTGAATAGGTTTTAGATGGATTTGAACAGGTTTGAGTTGAATTTGAGCAAGTTTTAGATGGATTTGAATAGGTTTTAGATGGATTTGAATAGGTTTTAGATGGATTTGAACAGCTTTGAGTTGAATTTGAGCAGGTTTTAGATGGATTTCAAAAGGTTTTAGATGGATTTGAACAAGTCTTAGATGGATTTGAACAGCTTTGACTTGAATTTGAGCAGGTTTTAGTTGAATTTGAAGAGGTTTTATATGGATTTGAATAGGTTTTATTTGGATTGGGACACATTTTATTTATCTTTGTAGAAAACATGAAAAATCCTCCTAAAACCTGTTCAAATCCAAATAAACACTGGTGCCAAAATGATCAGCTACTACATCTATTGAAGGGCCACATAAAACACGCCAAAAGTTTGACATGTGTGGTCTATTGCTGTATTGTTAAAGCTAAATACTGACTCTACCTTCTTTAATATCTGTCGTTTTAGTCAGAGGTGACAGTTCAGGGTCGTCTGGTTGAACATCATCTGATTTCTTATAATAATACGGTTGATCAGGAGGCCCGAACCTCTGTGAGGAAAAACAAAACACAGCACACACTTGTACAACTGAGAAACACACATTATTTTTTATTTTGCAGTGAAAACAAAAGTCCTCTGTACCTTGTCAGGCCACATGAAGCTGATGAAAAGTATAACTGGGAGTCCCACAGTGAAGACGTAGAGGCCCCAGAGCCATGGACGCTTATAGGCAGCCAGTATGAGGCTCTCTATGACACCAGGCTGGAGGAAAACAGGGTTGTGAAAGCAGATGGGACCCAGTAGAAATGTAAAGTAGATTTAAAATGTCTAAAATTGTTGGTACAAAAGGATGCAATTCATTTTTTTTCCACAACGTATCCCATTCACTCAAATTCAACTTTTTTAGAGATTTTAAAATGGAAAAGAGTCTCAAGGAACAGGAACTACTTTTGGTGCTGCCAGGCTTTGATCACATTGCATCAAGAATTAAAAAGGCCTCACACTTGCTGCTTTACAACTGCAAAAAGTGGGTTATTCAGTGTCTGTGGAGATTCTCAGTCATTCAGGACATATTCATTAAAAGTATCAAAGAAGTCTTCTGGAAGTTGGTTTAAGCCTAGTATTAAATGTCCAGATTCCTTCTTTGATTCCTTTTTAATGGCTTATTTAGTGGCAAAATTGACCAAATGTGTGCAGTATTTTGGCTCCGAGTCTCAGTCAATTTCAATAACAACTAGAAAGAATCTCTTAGAGCACCGGCAGAAGAGGAGTTTACACTTATGTACGATGCATAAGAGTTGAGTAAATATTTAATGTTTTTATCTACAGTGGGTCAAGACATTTACATCTTCCGTTCAACTCGTTTAACCCAACTCAGACTCACAAACAGTGCTTTGTGACTCAACTGCGAAGAGAAGAATGGACACATTGAGGAGCCTTTACAGAAAATCTGCATCTGACTGTCCTTTCCTTCTCGCTGTAAGCCTTCAAGTGTCATTCTCAGTTTATAATGTAGTATTATATCTTCAGATGTTTACTTTTTGCTACATTTACAGTGGTTCTTCTCAAAATTTCAAATAATATCTGAGACAAAAAAGTATTGAATGGACTTACCTCTGCAGCAGCTGAAACATGCGTCATTATTTCCATCAGAGTCACACAAAATAACACAAAACTCATCTCCATCTCTGAAAACACAGTCCGACAAATGTGCGGTAATTTACTTCCACGGACAAATCCTCAGACCGCGGCGCACATTATCCTCAGATACACATCTATCCGGCACAATGAGAGTCCCAGAGTGAGACGAGGACAGGAAATTGTCTGTCCCTTGTAATCATTCACCTGGTGATTGGGACGAGATGAACAGGACGAGGACAAAAAAAGCACGACATAGAGGATATATGACTGATAAAATGGAAAATCAAACAGAGAATGCAACAAGTGATGAGACTAAATAACATCGCACCTTTTTAATGAAACTGATTATGCATATTTTTCCTGAGTTTTTTAGTGCTTCTTCCTGAAACGGTGCAGTCATGTGATCTTGGACTTTGGTCTCAGGTCACTAATAAATGATGGCCACGCGCCGAGAAAAACACGTGGATAATTAACACAGAAGGAGACAGAAATAGTCTGTTAGGTATTTATTTTTTCAAAAGGCAGTGATGCAAATAAATGGCTTCTTTTCACTGATGGTTGATGATAACACAGCAAACATGGTGCTTACGCCAACAACAACAACGTCTTTTTTCTGCTTTTTACTTCAAATAATCACATATAAAACTGAGCAATTTGAATTTAACATAAAATAAAAGCAAATCCATGTGATATTCTGCCCTTTATGAAGACTTCCATTTGGCTGTGGACAGTGGAAGCCCTTTTAACAGATTTAATACAGTATTACTTATTTTTATCTTTGTATTAAAGGTAAACAATAGTCTACAGGGTTTTGTAAACAAACCTGGTGCCATAATCATTCCCTCATTTGTGGAAATCCATATTGTCTTTTGTGAAAATATAACAATGAAAAACAAGCACTTTTTTTACGGTTGTTATGTTAACCTTCACATTAGAGGAACACATATGTAAAAAAAAAAAGGGGGATTAAAAATGTTTAGTTTTTTTTTTTTTTTACATTAAAATCAAGCCTTTTGTACTTTTAAAGCAACTGTTACAAAATTTAATCGTAAAAATGACAGATTTTCATGAGCAATCAACCACACTTAACATAAAAACAGAAATAAAACTGTTTCAAAGAAGTTAAAGTCTGCAGTAACCTTAATATTTTACTTCAGACATGTACATTATGTTCATCTATTTACAAATTTACAATTTAACAGTTTGATGGTTTAATTTATCTGTAGCTGCCCTGCCCCCTAGTGCACAGTCACGGTACTGAAGAGCACTTACATTTTAGACACTTTGTTATTACTCTGGATATTATATACAGATTTTCCCGTTATATTTTAGATTGCAAACGTGAATTTTATCTCACATTTGCAGTGCTTAAAATATATTATAAGCATTATTGCGTATTTATGTCCTGACAGCTCTGGTTTGTGTAGGTTTTGAAACTCTGATATATGTCCTTTTGAAGATCAGAGGCGAATGTTGATCTCACTCCTGGCTCCTTCTCCTCCACAGATGCTCTCGACTCCATCGGCGTCCGACAGGAACCCGCTGCCGGTGACCACTGTGGTCATGTTGCCCTCGAGGGCAGTTAGCCGCTGTTTCATCCGCATCTGAGACGAGTTGAACTCACTCTGAAGACGAGCCAAACAGGTCTGAAAATACACCGCAGTTAGAGTTTTATTCTGAAATTACAGCATACTGCAACTGTTATAGGATAATTTTTTTGTCCAATTTAGATTTATGGACCATGAACTAAACATTGAAACATTAATTTAAGTAAAATTATCTAAGTTTTATTTTGGTGGGTCATTTTTTAAACCACTTTTTGACTTTCTCAGAGTCACTATCAAGGTTTTAAATATAATCTGATCTGATTTTGGTATTAGCAGTTGCCTATTCACCCTGTAGTCCCCTGTAGACCTCTGTAGACCCCTAAAAACCCCTGCAGTCCCCTGTAGACCTCTGTAGTCCCCTGTAGACCTCTGTAGTCCCCTGTAGACCTCTGTAGTCCCCTGAAAACCCCTGTAGTCCCATGTCAACCTCTGTAGAACCAGTGCAGTCCCATGTAGACGCCTGTAATCCTCTGTAGACCTCTGTAAATCCTTGTAGACCCATGTAGACCCCTGTAGTCACCTGAAAACCCCTGTAAACCCAGTGTAGTCCACTATAGCCCCCTGTAGTCCCTGTTTTACATATTTCTTTTTTCATTCAGGTCTTTGCAGAAAAAGTACAGATGATGGAGGAGTTGGCTGGGGAGATGGAGATATGAGCAGCTATTCTAAGAGTTAGACAAACTATTACTGAAGCAGGATCTATTTTGTGATGATGTCAGTTAAAAAGCCTTTAAAGACTATGATAAAAGAACCAGGACTGACCTGGAGTCGGTCCAGACTGGTCTCCAGCCGCTCCACTTTCTCCTCCAGCTCCTCTCCCGCCGACACATTGACCTCCTCCAGAAGCCCCTCTTTTCTCAGGATGTCCCGCCCCCTCTGCTCCAGCTGTGCCCTGGCCTCGGGGAACTCCTGCAGCGCCTCCATCAGGTCTTGTTTGGAAAGGCAGAACAGGTCCGAGTACCCCAGGCTCCGAATGTTAGCCGTGCGTCGGTTTCCCATCTTACTGCCGCTGATGTTCAAGATGCTGATTTCTCCGAAGCAACTTCCCGCCGTCAGAACGGCAAACTGCGTCGCTCCGTCGTCGCCGACCACTGCCAGGCGGCCATCTTTGATTATATACATCTCCTTACCCACGTCGCCCTTGGAAACAGACATAAAAGAACAGATATTTGACAGAAGGACAAGTGCAATAACTACTAACAACTAATAACTCAATTTCAGATTATGATTTTACAAGAAACCTTTTGCAACTCCTCATCCATAGAGTTCTCCAGAAAAGATACTGACCTTTCGACAGATGTAGTCTCCAGGACTGAAAACCTGAGGTCGAAGTTTTAACACCAACTCCACGAGCAGACCTGCCTCACAGTCCTGGAAAATACGCACCTGTGCACACATGAAAAAAGTTTATAAGCATTATAAATGGTTGATCAATAATGCTTAAAATAAAAACAACATTATTTGGTCAAAAGTGGCCTGCTTTACTAATTCTATTTAGCTTAACCATCCATCCTGTTTCTTTTTTCTATTATTTGCAAAGAATTAGCAAGTTTGAGTTTGGTTTCCATTGTTGCGACGAATAGACACAGATTAAACTACTGCAATTGGATGGACACACAACCAATCAGAATTCAGGGGCAATATTTGCAGAATAAACTCCAATTTGAAAAACATACAATATCATAAAAACAGAACATTGCACAGAGCCTGCCCCCATTTTAGATAAACAGTTATGATTGGTCGATTGTATTAGAGGGAAGTCGTGGTTAATGAGAGGGGCTTCCTGACCCACTTGGCTGAAAAAGTGAAGAGGCATCGCTGGCCAGGCTACATTTTATTTACACATGGCACTGACGTGTATTTGGCAAAAGAAGACGTGCTTCTTAAAGGCTGGAACAACCATTTCTGTTCTAATTAATGAATAATGTACAGACAATGCTATGTTACTGCACACTGTCCACTTCAGATCTCGATTGGTGTGAACAAGTTTCTCTGAAGTGGAAAAGTAGTTGAGTCACGTTATCTTTACCTTCTTGAGAGTGTCCAGATGAACATTAATGGCGATCTCAGCTCTCAGTTTGCTCGGTAAGCTCCTGAGTACTTCCTGTTCGTCGATGGTCTTCTGATTGGTCCAGAGGTAGTCGAACCAACGAATGACCCTCTGCTCCAGCCCTTTACTCACGTGTCTGAAGTGCATGTAGTGTTTTAACGTGTCCACTCGAGTCTGGAAGGCTGCTTTAGTGGCGTTCATGTTGGAAATCATGGAGCCAACATTACCAACGATGGAGGCGAAAATCAGGACACCAACCTAGGACAGAAGTGTCAGTGAAGGCTGAATGAAAGAGGGAAGTACGACAAGAAAGTAGGCACCTACCAGAAAGTCAAATATGAGAAACAGGTACTCCTCGTCTCTCACAGGGGGCGGTGTTTCTCCGATAGTGGTCAGAGTCAGAGTGGACCAGTACAGACAGTAAATATAACTCCGAGACAGTGAACCAAACTCCGGGTCTGAGGCGTTCGGATAAACCCAGGAATCAGAGCCCAGTCCGATGAGTTTGGAGAAGCTGTAGTACACGCAGGCGTTCCAGTGAATGATCACCAGGATGTACAGCACCAGTTTACAGATCCGGAAGGCGTTGGGGTATCCCGTTCGAGTTTCCGTCCGCTCGAAAAACTCAAAGAGACGCGGCAGTCGCAGAAGCCGGTTGAATCTCAGAAGAGGGGTGTAGCTCATTCCCACAGAGAGGTACAAGAGGTCTGTCGGGAGGACCGAGCCGATGTCGAGTTTACACTGTAACGTTCGAATGTATGTCTCTCTCAGGCGCCGCACGTCTTTCACTATCAGGCCTTGATCCAAGAAACCTTCAGAAAAGAATGAAACAAAGCAGATGTGTCACAGACAAACCATAACATTGTGATTCTTAAACTCCCAACTTGGGAAATGAGGAAAGATTTGAAGTCAAGTGCTTAAAAAAGTTAGATTTCTCAAGTCCAATAATGAAGGAGTTTATGTATTTTTAGGTGTTGTAGTCAAGACCACATTAACAGAGACCAAATCCTGACAAAAACCAAGTCAAATGGCAGGACAAGACCAAGATCAGATCCAAGACTAGAGTAAAATAAATCTTAGAGATCTTAGGGAACAATTACAGAATCTAATCTAGTTCCAGTCGTAGACCAAGTCCAAACTCATGGAGATGTCAGTGTTTTGATAAAAAGACAGTCTTTGAAGGATATTTTTACAATAATATCAAGTGATTATTGTCAAAACAAGACTGAATAACAATGAGTTTGCATCTGAGACAAGGCTGAGACCAAAAAAGTCTCAAGACCAGTCTCTGACCTTAAGTACTCCACTAGTATCTGCTGCTAAAACACAAAGCTAAATAATTATGACTACTGAGTGTTTATAATGATCAATCAGTGTGGTACATTTTTCATTATGACCCCACTCAAAGCAGCACCATGGGGTTATTCACGTGGGACTGTAATTCCTTAATGTATATCTTTGACGTGTGGAGTTGTGTTAACGTGTTCTGGTGAATTAAAACATAGAAAAGGAACATAAAGTGGCTTAAATCAACATTTTGTGCCTAAACTTGAACAAGATTTACGAGGGCTTTGTGATTTTTGTGGATTTCAGTCATGTATTTGTACATTAATGTGTTTTTCTATGTAACGTACCAGCAGATACTAATAAACAAAACACAAATGCTAAGGACAGTCCAAGTTTTTTTAAATTTTTATTCATTATTTCATTACCTGTGTGTAGACGGACAGCTATATCCAGGATATAAACCCCGTCGCAGATGTAGTCCAGCACCAGCCAAACCAAGACATTTCTCATCTGCAGCTCATCAAAACAAGCCCTGGAAACAAACACAGGCGACAGAAACTTCACAAGGCATCTTTCAGAGGAAAAGGTGTATTATTTAGTCTGTTTTACCTGACAACCAGCAGAGTGAAGTTATAAAACACAGCAGCACCGATCACAATGAGCCAGTGGTAATACGTGTCATCGGACGGACTCAAGACAATAATATGACACTTCCTCCTCCTAAAACATCATATACACTTGTTTTAATGCGTTATAATTGTTTTTTTTTTCTGCACAAGTGTTTATATTCTTACTTGCGTCGGCTGCGTCTGATTTCACCGTCGGTTTCAGAGCCGGTGTGGCTGTGGCTGAACCTGCTGGGCGGGGCTTGTAGGTCCATTTGGGCGGGGCCTCTGAAGCGCTCCAGGAAAGAGTCGGGACGCTCCGTTTCTTCGTGTAAACTCTTCTGAGCCCACTCTCTCAAGGTCATGACCATGTTCACTATTCTGGAGGGGAAATGACAAAAATAGGTTCTTGTTCACTCAGATCACTGCCAAATAACGTTTTATTAAGTCTTGCACTAAATATTATCGAGCTATACCCTAAAAGCTGGGGTAGCTATTTTTGTTTTGCTCCTATTTATGAAAAATTAGTTGCATTTGGTTTTTATTTTGGACTACATATTAACATTTATTCTTTATTTTATTATATATAACACACTTAAATTGTGCATAGATAAACTTTGAGGTTTATGAGTGCTTCCATCCTTGTCTCTCTGTGCCTCTTTAGCTGTAACATTACTTCTCTTCTGTTCGATCCACCATTATGTTTATATTATGGGAGGCTTGCAAAAATAATAATGTTTATAGTGTTACAATCTTTGATTAAACTATACCTGGACAGAGCACCTCGTCCCTGAAATGAATTCTGGGAGTTAATCTCTCTCCTGTCGATGGCAGCCATTCTCTGAAGCTCTGAGGAAGTGTCGTCGCACATGGACTGGCCTCTGCAAATGGACAAACAAACACAACATAATAACAGTACAAGACGTCTAATACTCAAAGCAACATTGCTCTTTTTTATAAGATAGTCAAATAACGCTGGCTTTTAAGGTTCATTGTGTAAAATGTTGTACTGTATAGTTAAATTTTAAAATTGTATTGATCTTTCTTGAAAAATAGACATTTTATGGTCTAAAAAAAACAAATAGAAATAGGCTTTTTCATGATACAAATGAAAAAAAGGCCCAATCAAAGCCAAGACGAGTACAATACATTGGAAGATCTTAGGAAAGACTTACAGAATCTAAACAATCTAGTTCCAGTCTTAGACCAAGTCCAGACTCATGGAGATGTGTTTGATGAAGGGTATTTTTACATTTACAAGGTTAAGTGATATAATTTTTGTCCAATGACAATAATGACGTGGGTAAATAAACTAATAGTGGTGTTGTTTTTAAAATATTCCCAACTCTGAGACAAGATAAAAAGTTCGCATCTGAGCCAAAAAAGTAGTCTGAAAACCAGTCTCTAGACCAAGGCCGATCTTAAGTACTACACTAGGATCTGCTGCTAAAAAAAAAACTTAAATGAAATAAAATAAAATAAAAAAACACCAGCACGGAATAAAACGATGCCTGACTCAATAGTGTTATAATGTTGTAAAGTAAAGTTGTGTGTGGCCTTCTGTGACTTTTACACTTATCTACATAAAAAAAACTCTAAATATGAAAAAAATAGAAACAGATAATTGTATTTATGCAGTATTAACATGTCCAGAGTAGTTACCTGCTCAGAGTACTTTCTGCGCGCTCACTTTCCTCCTCGGTCCATGTTTTGACAGAAAGCCTGTGTGAATCGTGCACCAAACCTGCCATCCTGCACACACAATATTTCATGCATTGTTTTTTATTTTTCCCACTAAACAAACACAGTAAACTATAGAAACGCAGGGTAGCTTTACTTAAAAACGTGGAAAACTGATACAAGAAACAAGAAATGCATTGAAACCACTTACTTAAAATGGTTTTGTGGCTCAAAGTCTGCGCGTCCACGTGAAATGACGGTCAGAAATGGAAGGTCATCCAGCGCCGAGCATCACCACAGAAACCGAACGGCATGGCAACGGGCTCCAAAATGACAACACATCATAAGAGGGAGACACAAAAACACGTAAAAATGTACCGTCAACGAGGTCGCATCGCTTCAGATCTGGTTTTAATGTCCCATCACGCAGCAGTTCTGAGCAAACGCACGGATGGAAATGATAAATGTAGCAGATAAAAGCAGCTGTCACAGGGCACTTATTAAAAGAATGGTTTAAATTGCAAATGCTGAGTGCGTGTCCTTTTTTTTTTTTTTAAAGCAGGCCGCTCATCTGTATTCAAGAGGCCGTTTGAAGAGGCCTGTGGACAATGAGTGAGGACTGGACTGATTACTGAGAGGGAGGTTTAACAGCACACCTGCACCGATAAATACAGACATGACATGATATTTAGATTAAATATAGGAAAAGGAAGAGTATAGGTTTGTATCTTGATCAGCACTACTTCACTACTGCATTATATGGTGATTTAGAGCTAGGATTTCTGAAATAACTGTTGAAATAGAACAGAAAATGACGTTTTGTAAGTATTGTCATAGTTTGATTCATTTACTTATTTATTTACGCAGCTCAGAAAAGAAAGAAAACACGGATCATATGTGTTATTTTTGTCTTTTATCCACAAATACTACCACAGACAATTTAATATGAACCAGGCAAAATATGATTAAAGACATTCAGCTTTGGTTTAAGTGATGCATTTAAGTTTTGATGTATTGGTTAGAGCTGGAACACCACATTTTAATAAGGCTTGTTTTATTTTTTGCATTTATTTTAATGCTATTCTGAAAAAACTGATGCTTCAATTGACTAAAAATAATTGAGCTGCATCAACTCATCTGCTTTTAAAGAAACAAACACATAAGTTGATGATCTTGTTATTCATCTTGATGTTTCTGAATTATACTGTGTCCATCTTATTTTTTTATAACTCTTCAAAGACTTTGTTTTCTTAACTTGAGATAAGTTGATTTATATTTATTTATACAAATAATAGTTCTGGATTGAATTGATTCCTCTCTCTTGCACATAATAGATATCTCACCTTAATCATCCATTATAACTTTACATTACCTTTACCTTTAATATCTTCAAAAAAAACCCAACTTTACATTATTTTCTTATTTATTAATGTTCATATTGAATTTTTACAAACAAACAAAACATGGCTTTGCAAAACCTACTCATAGTACTTTGTGATATTGCAGTTTTTCAGCAGGAAGCCACTGATGCTGTGTCATGTGTGGCCTTGGCTTTATCACCATCTACTGTTTAATGTTTCATATTACAACAAACCGAGCATGTCTCACTTCTACTGCAGCAAAGCTAATAGAGTCTTCATTACTCAAAAGTTTAACGTGAATTTTTTTCAAGTTTCAGGTTTGATTTCAATTAAACTCACGCTTCTGCACATTTTGTCTTCATCCTTCAGTTCAAGTCCTGTACATTTGGATGAAGTCAGTCGAGTTGCACAGATTTGGATTCTTTTATAGCATTAAGTTTATCTTCTTATGGTTAATGTAAAGTCTTAATAATTAATTCGACCTCACCCTGTTCTGAAGTTAGCATGATAAAGTAAAATCCTCTCTAGCTGCAGTTACACTATATTTTCAGCAGATGGCAGTCTCTTTCCATTAAAGGCTCCAGAAGCAGTCCTGTATTGTTAAAGGACATAGTTTTCTGTGTCAGGATCCACAAATCTGACCTTATTTTATAGTTTCATTAGTGCAGAGTTCATTTAGTTCTGCTGTCTTCACGGTGAGAGGGACTCAAGTGTCTGAACGATTGAATTATGGGTTTATGTTTTGCATACTGTTTTTTTGTTTGGTCAGGACTCCCTTGAAATAAATATTGTAAATAATCTCACTGGGACTAAACACGACACCATTTCATCATAACATTTGAGAATAACGTGTTCTGTGTGAATCATATTCTCACTGCAGACTCTTTTTAGCCGACAAACCTCACACCGAGGTCTTGTTGCATCACTTTTATTGCTGTATAAATCATAAATATTATAACATTTTGATTATATAAGAACCTGTGGAAGAAAAGTGAGTCTGATTTGATCTTTTTTTTTAAAATTGAAAGCAGTAAAAGCTGATGAAGCCATCACAGTGTTGCTCTGTTGTTGATGATGAAGGGCGGCGCTGAGCATCACGACATGAAAACACTTTGATCTAATTACGCTGGACCTTGAACTCTCCTCTGGTGCGTTCAGGGAGGGGCGTAAAACACACTGCACCGATACAAAAACACACCACACTCACTGAAACAACACAAAACCATCTGTTCTGTGGTCCAACATCTGAGTGAGGGTTAACTCTGGGACATTTTACCTGAAAATCCTGTGAGTATTACAGCACAGTCTCTCTTTTATTCATTGTTTTCATGTTTGACGTCCACTCGTTCCCTTTCACTTCTTTATTAACGCAACAACATCTGTGAGTGGCTCTCATATCAAACACTTGAACCTCTCTTTCTTTGAAGAAATCATTTGTGTTTGGAGCAGGATTAAAGTGCTTCATCTGACGTCACGCTCTCCTCTTGGTCTTTTTTATCCGTGTCTCTGATCTCGACTGAGAGGCTTATTGTTGAAATATAAGGTTTGTCCCAAAGCCACAATCTACAAAACATTGTCTATGTCATTTCTCTGATGTTCAGCTGGTTCATAGTGAAGTATTAGCTGCAGCAGTAACAAGGCACAGGGAAATCTGGTCAAAACACACTGAGGCACCAAGGAGATATCTGTTGTAAATTAACGTGCATTTATTATTATACAAATAAATATCTTCAACAGCAAGTCTATGTTAAAAGATCGGTGAAAATCTTGATGATGGACGAATGAAATACAATATTTTTTAATGTACACAGGTGTTTTTGGGGACACACTTAGAGGCCATAGACAATTTTATGTTTTTTTCTTTTTTTGTTTGTTGTTTTTGACCAATGAGAGCAGACTGGAGGCTTAGAGGGAGGGGCTTAAAGACACCAATACCAACTCATTAAGTCAATAATTGTCCTATGCATTCAAAAAAATAAAACATGAATGTGCTTCTTCTCCAGCAGTGCTCAGTTTGCTCAACTGGATTCTTTGAGGCTTATACTGCACTTTACATATGCACCTTTACACTTTTTACATTTAATTGCCATTTTTATCCTTTTTATTCTGTATTTAATTCTATTTATTTTACTAAAGTGTATCCTGCTGCTGTAAAGGACTGCTCTCAAAAAGAATTTCATTGTATAAAAATGTGCAACGACAAATCTAAATGTGTATTTTCCTGCATAAAGTATTATTTTGCACTCAATGCTCACACAATACACAATACACCTTTAAAATACAATTGTGCAGTTACTTGTTGACATCTTTAACCCTGAAATGATGGCGACCAAAGTGGATTTAAATTAAAAAAGCATCAAAACAGTGTCCTGTTGCACTTCCCCGTGGTTGTTAATGTATCTCTCTTTCTCTCCGATGCCAGATTTTATTTATCGTCGCTGGGACACTTTGAAGAGGTCAGTCAATATCGGCGGATGTGATGCCAGAGAGCGTCGTGGGACCATAAATCAGAGGTATATGTGCCTTCGGGGCCTGTTTCCTGAGGCTCGACTCCATCTGATCAGACTTTTAATGCTGCCATTTTCATAGAGCAGCCTCTCTGTTCATTTACAGACGCTCCATAAATCACCGCTGTTTGGACGTTTTAACACGGGGCGTAAAGGGGCGCTTTAAATAATGCCGTGTTCTGTGTCGAGTCAATGAATTTCATCCTCTTTTTTAGGTTTGGTGGATTTATGAGTGGTTTAATAGAAAAGTGGCAGGACACAGCTGTAGAACAAGGCTCAAATGAACATGAAGCACAAGATCGAAGGGACTGCGTTCGAGCTTTTGTATTTTTTCTTCTACAGTGAGTTCAGGGCAGCATTAATCAGTGAAATGTTAAAATAAAATCCTAATATATTCTAAAGCACTGATGATACAGGATAAAGGGGTTGTTTGTGTTCTATATTTGTCACTTTTTTTTCAAGATGAGATATAAGTGTTGTACATTTCAAGAAGGAGTAAACAAACATATGTAGAGAGTGAATAAACATATGTAGAAGTGTGAATGCAATACACATAAGTCCAGTATTTCCTGTTTATTTACAGCTTTCTATGTTTATCTTAATGTTTTATTTTGTTAAATGTACAGTATGCATTTATTTTATCTTGTACTTGAGGTGTTTAATCAACTAAAAGCGTCGTTAAAAGAATAATCTGTGAACAAACAAGACTCAAAATGTCATCTAGATCGACCTGTAACAACAAGTTTTGACCAATCACAAGCTCTTCTACGAGGAGGTGTCAAATAAGGGACACTGAATCAATATTAATTCATTAAAGCGATGATTACGAAGGATTACGAGGATAAATCTGGAATCGTATTTGTAAATCTGAACTCATAGCTCGAAGGTAAGCTATACTTTTTGTGTTTAAAGAGTTTTTAGTTAGTACAGAATTGAAATATACCACTTAAATATATTATTTTAAAGCGTATTTCATCAGAAAATACAGCTGTGACTCCAACAGATGTCAGCCATCAAAGACACTGCCTCATTTCAAAGGCAAACCCTTGTGTGAAAAGGCTATTATGTGGATCCATTGTCATGTTAATGGAGAACACTGTACACACACAGAGCTGTAATCTCAGAGGCCGATCGGTTTGCATGACTCCACTCTGATCGATACATCCATTGATCGAGGGGCATCTTCCCGAGGGGCTTGCTGTGTGTTTTCGTCAGACGTTGAGATGTGCTCGGGCATCCTGATCAGTCATTCACATGTTAATGCTGCGGGACGGCGCCGTGAGAGTCGAGAGCTCATCACAGCCACTCGTCCTTTCGCTTCGGTCCAAATGAATTAGACGTGGATCTGTTAAAAGGCACTTTCAATGTGGGCGTAATTGGCGAGCCGCATTGACCCCAGGCTTCCTCATTGATTTCGTGAGTTTTGGTCAGATGAGATGCTTTGATGGCCAGTCACTCTCCCTTTTTGTTTTTACAGAGAAAAGGTGACACGAATGGTTCAGTTGTGGCTCAGAGGGACAGGCTTTAACGGTGTTGGTCTGTTTGATTTAATCCAGGGTTTATGCTTGGCTAATTCTCAAGAAGAGGAGCTAAGTAGAAAAAGATTAAACCATCCATTTTCACTCTTATCCAGATCTATAGACTTCAATCTCCCCAGACGCTTCCTCCGGTTTTAAATCCCAAGGCGTTTCCAGTCCAGCTGATAAACATTTCCTCAAGTGTTTCCAGCTCTTTTATTGTTTGTATTCTATCAACATTTTTTACAAATCTCCATGAACTGCTAAATGACAGAACAAAAAAAGGCATATATCCATATTTCCAGGTTAGTTATTTAGGCCTGTTTCACACATATTCCCCAGGATCACAGCAGGATTAGTCATTAACACGGTTCACATATGAAGCTCAATCCTCTTTGGATGAGAAAATGACCTATAAATTACCTTGTAAACAGAGCAATACTAAAAATAAAGGCGTGAGGCAGGAGCAAAACAAGAAGAAAATGGAGGAAACCTGGACGTATGTTTAAGTCTGTGTGAATAGGTCTGAGCTCTTCTTAAACAGGAGCCCTTTCAGATAAAAAGCCTGAAGTTTGCTGCTGAAAGCTACACATCTGTGAGAGACTAGACACTATTCCTTTAAAACACTGGGTGAAAAGCCCCTTTAGTCTCACTTCTTTGCTTTTGTTTGACGGGAGGTCTCCAGGGCTTAAGCTGGTGCAAGAAAACGAAACACAGATACTTTAGATTTGAAAAGCTGTGTTAAAAGTCCATAGACACAGCTACAATGAGAGCCAATGCATTAACTACATTTAAACAGAAGATAATCTAAACTGTAAAATAATAAAACACAACTCAAAGTCTGTTGTGGTAAAACTGTGTAAATGATGTCACCATTTTTTCACACAATGAGTCATTTGGATTTGACAATAGCTGAGAATGATTGCTGCTCACTCTAGTTATTCCACATAATGGAAGCAAATAAGATAAAAAGGACAGCTCATATATTTTTTCTCTGGCTGGATAAACAGCCGGGCGCCCTGTGAATAAACACAATGCCGCAGCAGCAGGTTTGAGCAGCTACACCACGCCTCGATCGGGTTTCTAATTTGCGGCCGTGACCCGTGGGAAAAGGGCTGGGATTAACGCCTCGGAGGAAGTGCAGGAGTCAGGGCTTTTCTCTGAAGAAGAGGATGAAGTGCAGACGCAGCTCTCGGTCGAATGAGCTCCGGATAAAGACGAGACACGAGGGCGCACACCGCTCAGAGACAGGTCGGAGATAAAGACGCAGAGGACTCTCAACTCATTTATTCTTTCACTTTTCTGTTAAAAAGACTGATCCTGCTGTCGATCGATGGATTCATGTTGACTGGAAACTTGAGCTTTTTGTTGCTCTCACAGATTTAGTTGATGTTTTAATGTCTTCCTTTTGCTTCAGTGAGTGAGAAGCAGGTTGGTTAAATAATAGAAGACTGGACTGATAATATTTAGGACTAAAACTAGGCCTGACCCAGGATTAAATCAAGATTTTAAAAAGAACATCACTGCATCTGGAAAAAACAGATCAAGATTCAAACATGAACGAAGACTTGAATCAGACTCAAGAATAATTCAAGACTTAAATCCAGACTAATCCAAGACTAAACTGAGGACCTGAGTAAGAACTAAACCTAGACTCATTTAAAAATAAAAGAGTACTTGATCAAAAACAGACCTGAATCAGGACTAAGTCTAAAGGAAGACTAATCCAAGACTAAACACAGGCCAAAATCAAGACTAAACCTGGAGAAATTCAGCTTTATAAGAATCTAAAGCCAGACTAAATCAAAAATAATCTACCATTTCAAGATTAAACCAGAACTAAACCCATAAAACCAGGTGCAGTGGGTCAGGTGACAGGTGACAGGTGAGCTGGAACCCACTGAGCCCGTCTTCTACCTGAGCTCAACACCATCCACCAATTATAATCATTTATCTGATTGGTTTAATCCTCCTGCACTTGTCCCGCCCTCTTCAAATCCAACTCAGATCGAGAAGGACCAGACTAGAAAATCTATTCAGTTTCATTTGTTTTCATCCATTTATTAAAGATTATTTTATTAAAAAAGAATTTAAGCCAGGATTAAACCAAAAGTAACCTGTGGAATGATTTAAGATGGTGTCACTAAAACCAAGAAATGAAAAGTAGAAGTTCTTACTGTTTCTTTTCCAAATACAATCACCTGTAATCCCATATTTTTCATCTTTTTACCTGAATGTGTAAATAAACATATCTTTACACAGTTTCAATTCATAAATGTTTAGTAAATGCAAGTACCTTTACATAAAAACAACCAGGAGTAAAAGCTTACGTTCCCCTTTATCTATAGCTTCCTGTTTTCCTCCGTTTCTTCTCGTCTGTGCGTCATGTTCTCATTCATCCTCCGTGTTTTACAAGCTCTCTTTAGGCGACCTCTAACCTTCCCGCTGCGGCGATGACAAAGAGACGCCGCAGCAATTAATCTTGGGTTTTCTTCTCATCCGCGCTCCTTCAGACAAATAAAGAGGTGGACGAGTGATGGATGGCTTCTGAAAGTGGGAGCGATGGCTGGTTCTGCCGTGATAAACTGGACCCCTCTCTGTGACTAATGGACTAATCAACGCCGTGAAGCGAGAGGAGAAAATGGCCAGAAATGCTAAATTTAACCAGAGTAAGAGAGGCTTCCCACACAAAATACCTCAGGTAAGTTAAAGGTGTGGAATAAAGAAGAAAAAAGCCTCATCATGGATCAAACTGGAGACAGAAATATGGCAAAACTAAGCAGCATTAACCTCTTGAAGTGAAAATGATGAAGTCAGATGCCCTTTACTTGAAGCTGTGACAGGAGCCAGTACCAGAAGAACACTCTTGAGTCCTTTTCTAACACAGGCTACAGCAGTGGTGTCAAACTCAAAGTGGTGAGGGGCCGCAATAATTAATAAGAATCCTGTCAGGGGCCGAAGATTGTGACATATGGAAGCTTTCATTAAAGTTTGAATGTGAGATTCTTTAACATTAATTTACTCCTTTTATGAAAACTAGTCTTAGTTGGATTTGAACAGGTTTTAGATGGATTTGAGAAGATTGCAGTTGGATTTAAACAGGTTTTAGATGGATTTGAACAGGTTTTAGATGGATTTGAATAGATTTTAGTTGGATTTGAACATGTTTCAGATGGATTTGAACAGGTTTTAGTCAGATTTAAACAGGTTTTAGGTGTATTTGAACAGGTTTTAGTCAGATTTGAAAGTGTTTTAGATGGATTTGAACAGGTTTTAGTCAGATTTGAACAGGTTTTAGGTGTATTTGAACAGGTTTTAGTCAGATTCAAACAGGTTTTAGGTGTATTTGAACAGGTTTTAGTCAGATTTAAACAGGTTTTAGGTGTATTTGAACAGGTTTTAGTCAGATTTAAGCATGCTCTAGATGGATTTGAATAGGGTTTAGTTAGATGAGAACAGGTTTTAGTCAGATTTGAACATGTTTTAGATGGATTTGAACAGATCATAGATGATTTTGAACTGTTCAGATCTGACTAAAACCTGTTCAAATCCAATTAAAACCTATTAAATGTATTAAAGGGCCACATAAGGCATTGCAAAGGGCCGCATTTGGCCCCTGGGCCTTGAGTTTGACATGTGTGGGCTGCAGTATTCACAGCAATCTGGCATCAACCTGACTTCAAAGATTCAAAGATGGCGTCTAGTCTGGTCTTATTTACATGCTTCACTAGAGACACAATAAAGACTTAAACTGAGGCACATTTACATTGATCAACACATAAACTTCAGAAAGATACACAAAGGATATGCATGAATACTGTACAGAAGATCTCTGAAAATAAACCTCAAACACCGCTTTGAGCCTCTCTGTGTCTATTTTTGAATCTAATATCAAACAATGTCTTGATAACAACAACATCTCAGCCTCGTGTTGTTCTTTGACGTTTCTTTTATTCATTAAACGCTTGAACTGAGTGAGTATTTTTACTGTAAACCTTTAGAAACTATAGACTTCTCCACAGAGTTTTTATTCAAAGCTTTTGAAAAGATGGAGAAAAGAGGGTTTATAAATGAGCAAAGGAAATCCAGCCAAAGTTAATGGGCTGCTTAAAAGTTAAAGGAATTAAGCAGAAATATAAAAGAAGAAGTGTGCTCTGTGACAGGGAGGTATTAAAACTGAAGAGAGAAGAAAAGAGCGGAAGTGAAAGGAAGGAGGGAGAGATTTGGGATTAGAAAGAAAAATGTTTAAAAGGAGATAAATAAAGAGTCGTACCTGTTTAATGATGAGTTCAAGAGCCTTTCTCAAACCTCTGGACTGAATTATTAGTGAAGTACAGTGTCACCCAAACTGTTTTATCCATTTAGTCTTTTATTTCTTCAGCTGAGATTCACAATATCAACAAAATACGACAAACACCAGCAAAACTTTTCACACTACATTATTCTCCCAGGTTTGCAATCTTTGAGAAATACCCTGAAATCGTCCGTTAAACATTATGTCATTTTTATAACTTGTCACATTTTTCTGTGAGTGACGGCCATTTTGTTTATTTCTTCTGACTGTGATTGTTTGTTTTTTCGAGCTCTTGACGCATAGGTTTGCATTATTTCGGTCTTTTGTCAGTTTATAGCTTCGGATTTCTTAAAGCAACAGTATTTAACTTTTAAATACATATCATTAAAAGTCATTTTAAAGGTCCTGGAGATTAAAAAACATAAAGATAACCGCACTTCCATGGACTGTACTTAATCTTACGTACACAATATACACATTATGAGTGTATCAAGCAGTAAAAACAAAAATAACATCGGCTTAACACTTCTCTAAAGCATGGCCCGTCATTATTTGTACATTTTAAATATGAAATAACTCTTAAATCATTTCCAAAGATGGGGTCATTTGTTTAAACTTTGCTGTAAAACTATTTATACCCTTATTTTAAACATTCAAGCAAAAAAAACCCCCCCAGAAACAGAGACGAGGCTCTGTGCCAGTTCTGTTTCTAAATCTATAATTGCAACATGTTCACAGCAGATCTTTGGAAAATAAAAAGTTGGTTCCCAGCGTGATCCAAACAAGAGTTGGATCCTCTTTTCAAACTGTGCTGTTGTGTTTCTAGCCTCGTTAAACGGCTGCTCTCGCTGGGCTTTTTGAGCTTTAATTGAATGTGGACAAATGTCTTTCTCTTTCTCTTGTTTATTTTTACTTTACTGTGTATCTTTAAGGCTGACTAACATTGCTCCTGTCCTCTTTTTTCCCTTTTACGCAGTAGGCTATGTAGTTACAGAGTCCACAATAAATAAATAAAAATAAATACTGTATGTGCTTTCCTGTGTCGCCAGATTTTGTTCATTTTCTTCTGCAACAATACACTGACCTGTCCTTTTATTCTATTAAAGAATAAACCTGAACCAAGTCACTGCAACAAAATACAAATACATTAGTTAAATCTTGAAGATAAACTGTTGCTCTCAATCCCACAGTTCCCTGTTTTAGTTGGATTTGAACAGGTTTTAGTCAGATTTAAACAGGTTTTAGGTGTATTTGAACAGGATTTAGTCAGATTTGAACAGGTTTTAGTCAGATTTAAACAGGTTTCAGGTGTATTTGAACAGGTTTTAGTCAGATTTAAACAGGTTTCAGGTGTATTTGAACAGGTTTTAGTCAGATTTAAACAGGTTTTAGGTGTATTTGAACAGGTTTTAGTCAGATTTGAACATGCTCTAGATGGATTTGAACAGGTTTTAGTCAGATTTAAACAGGTTTTAGGTGTATTTTAACAGGTTTTAGTCAGATTTAAACAGGTTTTAGGTGTATTTGAACAGGTTTTAGTCAGATTTAAACAGGTTTCAGGTGTATTTGAACAGGTTTTAGTCAGATTTAAACAGGTTTCAGGTGTATTTGAACAGATTTTAGTCAGATTTGAACATGCTCTAGATGGATTTGAACAGGTTTTAGTCAGATTTAAACAGGTTTTAGGTGTATTTGAACAGGTTTTAGTCCGATTTAAACAGGTTTTAGGTGTATTTGAACAGGTTTTAGTCAGATTTAAACAGGTTTGAGGTGTATTTGAACAGATTTTAGTCAGATTTGAACATGCTCTAGATGGATTTGAATAGGGTTTAGTTATATTTGAACATGTTTTAGATGGATTTGAACAGATCATAGATGATTTTGAACCGGTTTTAGTTAAAAAAACCCTGTTGAGATCCGACTAAAACCTGTTCAAATCCAATTAAAACCTATTAAATGTATTAAAGGGCCACATAAGACACTGAAAAGGGCCGCATTTGGCCCCTGGACCTTGAGTTTGACATGTGTGGGCTGCAGTATTCACAGCAATCTGGCATCAACCTGTGTCTGACTTCAAAGATTCAAAGATGGGGAGATATATATTGCCGAAATTGTCCAACATTTCTATTTTTCGCTGCAGCCAGCACTGCTCTAGACACTTTTCGGTATGATTTTCTGCCTATTTTGATTCAGTGTTAATAGTAAATCTTTAAAAATCGTGACTGCAGATGAATTAAACGTTGGGGAAATACAAGCTTCTCACAAAAGACTGTAAAAAAAGAACAGGGCTCCTTTAAATACACGTCCCCTTCACTGTTCGTAAACGGAGCAGGTGCACTGTGCTTTACGCTGTGATCATTTTACCATTGCTGATTTTTGCAGCGCGACGATGATAAATAACTCTGAGAAGTCCACACAAACAGATGGAGCATGAAGGCATCACAAACACTTACAGTACTATCTCTGAATGAATAATTCACTGAGAAACGTTTCACAGCGACATCTGGTCCACGCTGTTTTTCCTGCGACAAAATCATTCTATTTGTGAGAGACAAGAATGAAGACAATCTGAGACGTGATTGCATTTTGTCGAAAAGAAACGTACTGTTGGGTAATTGCGGTTGTCTTCCTTCAGCTCTATACAAACACAATTGGCTCCTGTGTGAATGGAACACATTAAAAAGTATTGTTCTTGGTTTGTGGATTCCAGGTGGAGGTTTTACCATTTGATGAAACACAGAATACATCTTGATTTAAACAAGCTGTATAATAATAAACCAGAAACACAGAGCTACACGTTCTGTTCATTATTTTTCTTCGTTTATGGAAACAGGTTTTAGTTGAATTTGGACAGGGTTTAGTTGGATCTGAGCAAGTTTTACATGGATTTAAACTAGTTTAAGTTGGATTTGAATAGGAATTACATGGATTTGAACTGTTTTTTTTTTTTTTAACAGGTTTTAGGTGGATTTGAACTGGTTTTAAATGGATTTGAGCACGTTTCTGATGGATTTTTAGCAGGTTTTAGATGAAATTGAGGTTTTATTTTGATTTGACCAGATGACCAATCTTTAGCTGACATTCAAAAACTTGTAATTAACATAAAGAGTACTTCCTACAATAGTTGCACCAGTTTCATATGATTTAGAGACTCACTATTAAATGTCATTAGTTTTGCTTGTGTTTAATAATATAGTAATGTTTTAATTCACCAATCGAGAGCCGTACAACTTTATTTAAAACCAGAAACAACTGTTGATAATAAACACTAGCTTTTTGAGATCGGACCACGCTCTTGGGACAAAGTGTTCCCAAAGTAGTTCAGGACACTTTCTGGTGATACTTTGAACCCCTTTGGTGATGCAAACCTAATCTCATTCTGTGTGCATCCCACATTTGCCCCAAACCAAAGCTGCTGAGGCCCTTTCTGTCGTGGATCTGGATTTAACATCTGCAGAAACTGTTCTTTAGCCAGAGTCATTCCCATTATATCAGAGGAGATCATATTTGTCCCTTTGTTGAATTACAGTGATTTACCAAACACAAATGTCTAAAATAAACCAGTGGGTGCTTTGTATTTTTATCTGCAAACATATATTTAACTACATTTTTGCTGGAGGTGTCTTTTGTAAACTTCCTTCCTTCTTTTCCGCTCTCAGACTGATCCTCAACAGAGAATACTTGAGGATTTCTTTTTCTGCTTCGAGCTTCCTCCAGTGAACTTCCAGAAACCGAGGCCGAGCCGGCGGACAGTACGGACCGGGAAACACACTGCTCACTGGACACTGCAGACCCAAATCACATTAATGAGGATTTACTCTGGAAGGACATGTTTATTTAGAGCTTCATGCTTTAATGCAATTACACCCTCATCTCTGTTTTTGTCAGAACAGCCCACAGTCTTCGTGACGTGAGCTCAGTCTGAAATACTCCATTCACACAGGCCACAGTGCAACAATTTTCACTTGTCCCTTTCATGTTTGACTGATTTTAAAGGGCTCTTTTTCTTGGAGCAGTTCTCACGGCACGTTATGTCATACTTGATGTTTTTTAACTCACAAAATACAACAGTGGCTGCACAATAACACCCAGCCTCTTTGTAAACACACAACGAGATCCATTTCTTTTACTGTTAGCCTAATCGTTAGCATTTATGTGATCATTTGTGTCTCTGTTTAGTTGTGGGTCGATTATATTCAATCCAGACACAGTTTATCACTTTTCTGTTGGAACTGAATCCTAGAAATCAACAGAAAAACAACAGAAATCACATTATTTCTTTGTACAGATTAAAAAAATAGAAATAGACGTCTGTTCAGGACAAATACAACTCATAGTTTGTCTGTAATTCTTGTTCTTGTTATATTTCTGGGCAACAATATTTCTGTTAATGTTTTGTTCAGCCTTTTTTTTGTGATTGAAACCTAACATTATAAACTACAAAGTACAGCTCAGATCCTTAAAGTATTTTTGCATTTTTAGTTTAAAGAAGAAGCTGCATGCATTAGTTTTATCGACCCATTTGTTGTTATAATATAAAAATGTTGGTATCTTTCCTGGTTATTCTACTTAACCACAAACTTTATCATATATCATTTAAAAATATGGGTTTGTTTTTATTCTTTCTCGTTGGAAAAGTAAAGAAGGTAGTGCTTTGATGTCACCGCTGCAGCTTCTCAAAGGACTGATATCATATTACATTTTACACCTGGCTCTTTATATTCTCTGTTCTCTCAGCTGATCTCACTAATACAATACTTAACACTTTGATTTAATTCATTTCGCACACCAATGTACACTTGAAACTATCATTCACTTGCAAATCTCAGTAAATTCAACAGGTTTTCTATGAATTTTAGAGTCAGATTAGATTTTATATCCCAACTAAGGCCGTTATTTCTCTTAAATCTTATTGCAAAAACACTCAGACTTCAAGTTTCTGATTAAAGAGGACTGTTATAACGTGTCAAGCTGCAGACTTATTTTAGAAACGTTATAAATATCGAGGCGCTGCTGTGAACTGACCTTTTTTTCTGGACACTTTGTGCTCGGTGTGGACAGGTGGGAGCTCTTTGTGCACATCCCGGCCCCGCACCTGTCCCCGTGTTTACCCGCTGTCTGTGTGCGTTTACTCAGTGATAGATGAGGCCCTAGTAATGACACTTTAACAACGAGTGCATTAGTTTTTACGACAGGCTCCACATCAGCAGCCTCCAGCCACGACAGAAACGACAGAGAAGACAACAACGGAAAAGGTGAGGAGTTTGGGAGAAAAGGCACATTTTCTCCTCACAATATGATGTTTATGACAAAAACAAGACAAGCCAAGAGGTTATTAAAGTATGGAACAGTATTCTGGATCATTTGTACCTCTTTAATGATGAAAACTAAACGAAAACTCCAGAACAAAACTGTCATTTGGGTTTTTATCCATTTGTGAATTGAACATTTAACTAATATTGTTTCTGCTTTTGTTCAGTTTATTTGTTAAAACAGGAGGTATTTTTAAATTAGAGCAAAATAAAACTCTAAAATAACTTTATCTCTACGTCAAAATGCTCAGCTATTATTACTTTTTCATAAATCACAGCTGCCCACAAACTTTATCTTGGTTGAAGTCTATATAAACAAAATATTATCACATCCAAGGCCTTTTTTTTTGTTTATTTAGCCTGAAAATGTCTCATTCCAATCACTGCATCCCTTTTTGAGAAACATTATTCATCAGTCTCCTTTATATATTCATGAAATAATGTTACATGCTTCTGTCTTTTTTTTCTTACGATCATAAATAATAGATTGAATGTGATGTGAGCAGTATTTTCTGACCATTTTATTGTCTATAAGTGCAGTTTAAAGTTCACAAACTCCTTTTTTCAGTCCAAGATCCATTCATTCATCATTTTCTCCTGTTTATCCGAGGTCGGGTCACAGAGGCGGGCGTCTAAACAGAGACTTCCCTCTCTCCAGACACTTCCTGAGGCGTTCCTGAGACCCTCTAGTGTGGGTCGTGTGCTCAGAAGTGCTCAGGTGCTTGTGGCTGAGATTTATGTGCTGTGTTTAAGTCTTGTTATCTAATAAACACAGACGGCACCATTAGACCGGCTTCGTTTGGGACAATGAGACGTCTTTGTGAGAGTATTGTTGTGAGAACAGCGATGTTATATTGTTGTGACAAGCATCAACTAAAGGAGGAGAGCACTTCTTTACAGCACTACATTTTTATTCAATAATTGATTAAAGTATGACAGATAAATGAATATAAACCACTCCTTTGTAAATGATCAAAGTGCATCTATTCATGTGCGTAATGTGCTGGTTGGGGTCCCCAGGTGCCTGCAGCCTTAAGGGCCCCAACGTGAATAAACCATGTCTGTGAAGTGCTTCTTTCTTGGTAACCACCGCTGCTAACGAGGAGCTCAAACAGCGAGACTTTTAAGCGTGTGACAATATTAGAAAGTATTTATGGTCCATAAATGAATTGTTTACGGGGCATTAACTTCTCATAAAAAAGCATCACCTGAGGCTTGTATCAGATAACAGCGCCGTCGCCATATGCTGCTTCCTCTGTGTCTTAAAGGAGCAGCGTAAAGGAGTGTGATGGTGTGAGGTAATAGTGCGCATGAGGGGGAAGGAGGAGGAGGAGGAGGAGGAGAGAGAGAGAGGAGCTTTAGGACGGGCATCACTCGGAGCTCCGGCCGCACACTGCTCGGGATCCCCGTCTTTACGCGCATCAGGTCAGTACCAGCCCCGCGCTCTCTTTCTTTCTTTCTGCTCGTGTCTAGCGCTGATTTCTGCAAAATGGAGAGTTGTGGGTTGTGTTTTTAAGGCGTGAACCACTGCTGCTCTGTGTGTTTTTTTTTTTTGTACGCGTTCATCCTGGCGACGCACGCTTTTGCTGCAGGTGGCTTTTTTTTTTTTTAAGTCTGCGTTTCAACGAGCTCGTTACACGCTTCAAACAACGCGCCTCTTTCCATTTCTCCAATATCTTCTCTCCTCTTTCGCTGCAAATCCAGATAATTGAGCCGATGTGTAAGACCCGGAGTGAGAGGGAGGTTCTCGGGGCCTGTCTACCCGCTTTGCAGTGCCTCCCTCTCGGCTGCTGATGGGTGCTGGAGACGCTGAATTATTTATAGCAGCCTGTGCATTGATTAGCTTTATGTAATGCTGTAACGCTGTCACACGGAGCTGAAATAGGTGTCAGTGGCTCAATGGAAGCACCGTGCACCGCTGTGAAAGGTGTGTCTGCGCGTACACGGCGTGTCCGAGCCTGTCAGGGTTTGCAGACGGGGCTTTGAAGAGTGGAAAAGGGCTCTGGGTGAAGATATGTCCCCACAGCAGAGTGGAGCTGCCCAGAAAGACGCCAGGGTCGAATACAAATGCAGTTTTTAGCATTTTGTTTAATTAGAAATGATGAACAGCTGTTGATTTAAAAGGCAAAGTGTGAGTTTGTTTTTGTGAAGGCAGTGGAGCAGGTGGCGAGGAGCAGGTGATCAGGCTCAGCTTAATCACAGTTTCCCTTCATTAACCCTGCAGTGTGGAGTGTTTTGTAGTAATGCTGTCATTGTTTATCATCCCCAGTGTCCAAATGGATCAGATCTTAAAGTGATAGTTATGCTTTTTGCTCTGGGTTACCTGTGGATAGATGAGGGTCTGTGCAGCTGCAGCAAGAAGAGATAAAAGAGGAGCGTTTGAGTAAATATCTGGTGCAGACAGATATAACCAGTGCAAATAAACAAGAGCAATGGGCAAAATTGGGAAGTATAGGGTTGTAGTGCTTTTCTATTCACTCAGGCTTTACAGGGATGCACTAACACGCCAATAAAACGGTGTCTATAAAATCTAAACTGAACTGAAAGCAAAGCATAAGTGACATTTTGGTTGAAGCTGACATATTCACAGGTTTTCAAATGAAAAGTCTTTTTACTGACACAAGGATCACAATAATATTCTGGAGAAAATTAGAGTTATTGACCAAAAAAGGCAAACGAATATCTCTAAACAAGGGTTTAAGGGGCTTACAGTTGTTATATTGTGTATTCAAGGGCTGAGGAATAGAAAAGTGACAGACATAAAAGATATAAAAATGAAAGGTGTTAATGAGCTCTGAATACCATTAATTAATCTAGAGAAAAGTCTATCTCTGATCATAAAGTTCAGTCAGAAAGAGAATTGTGTAATTGCATTTAACAAATTTACAGCTCTAATCAAGATAATAAAGAGTCAATAAAGGTGTATCTGACTTTTTTACTGAAATTATAAAATGTATGTAAAATCTTTGTATAATATTTCATTATAAGATCAAAATATGGCCAGTTTTTGCTGCTGTGAAGTTGGTGAAATGTCAGTTACACCTTTTTGACGCTAATCCCTCGATATTTGCTTAAAACTCTGGAGAAACAAGGCCTATGTGACTTCTTCTTCTTAATTAAAAAAAATGTCAAATAAAAAAATAACTTTTAAGTAAATCCTCCACATCTGTGTCTGTTATCATTTAATACTAGCTCCCTCTTATGCTCCTGATGTAAAGTTAGTGCAATGTCACTTATGCTTTGATTCTAAGCCTTCGGGATCCACACTGTACACGCCCCAACGGAGCGGACACACGTTTTGGCCGGGGTGCTTAAACTGGTGCAACACCTGTCACTGTAGCTCAGCCCCTTCAGTCTTTCCTCGGAGCAACACAGAGAAGAGATGACTCTGTTGTGGTTGAAATACATGATGAAAACAGCCTTATTCAGAGAGAACAATGCATTATAAATACGATCATGATCTTAAACTATCAAAAAAGCAGCAGAAAATGAATCAGAGATGTCTTAAAGAAGGAGGAAACGTGTAATTCTTATCAAAAAATTAAAATAGTTCAGGATTTAACTTCTTGTACATTGAAATCTGATTAATATTTGAAATGAGTGCATACATTTATGTATTTGGCAGTAAATGGTCTGACTTTTCTTCTATTAAAATCACTCTAATATTGCTATAGTCTACATTTGAGTTTGTGGACGCCAACATGTTTTAAATGCATGGATTTGTTTGTTTTATTTTAGTTCTAATATCTCTTTTGCCGACACATACTTTGTTAATGCCTCGCGTCGATAGATTGATAGATATCAGGGGAATTGTACTGCATCACTCGTGATGAATCACAAAAGCCACCGCGGGTAGATGTGCAGGTGGTTGTCATGACGATGTGGCAAAGAGGGAGGAGCCTGAGGTGGTAAATGGTAATTAAAGAAGCAGCAGGTGTTTGTTCTGACAATGCACAGAAATAAACAGAGAGACAAACTGTTCCATTATCACATGAGCGTTCAGTTTCACTCTGTTTGTTGAATCAGAGACGTTTATTGTATATTTTACCGCTCTAAACTTGCAAAGAAAGGTGTGTTTAGCTTGAACTTTTCCTTTTGGTTTAAATTCATTCCATCGTGGATTCATAAAATGTCTTTTCTTATGACATTTAGGTGAAAATGAACTTCCTCCATTATATTATATCATACACACAGACAATGCACACTATTTATACACCCTAACCATGTAAAAAAAATTATATATATGTAAGTATTTTTTGAGAGAGATATTTCTTCTATTTTTTAAAGAGATAACTTTTCTTTATTTCATTTATTACTATTTTATTATTTTAAAATGCTTGTTTATTTTTACTGAAGTGTTTTTAGATTCTGGGCTACTGTATTTTGATATTTATTTATTATATTTCTATTATCTTCTTATCTTTTCACTAGTCTTGTCTGTAACAAAAAATAATTTCTCTCTGGGGATAAACAAAGGAATCCTGATTCTGATAATGCGTCTCATCAGTCGGATAAACATTTTGGTGGAACATTAATCCACTTTTCTCTGCTCTTTAGTCGATTTATCTCATGTTAGCTTCCCTTATTCCCCTTTTTTTTTTGCACTAACTCAAGCAGAGCCTTGTCAGAAACTCCCAAAGTGGCAGGAGGTCAGCAGCGAGAGTCGAAAAGAGCCGGATCATTGAGAGCTTTGAAAGCGAGAAAATATAATTGTCTCTAAGCTTACTTCTCCATCCTCTAATGGTGCCCTCACACCGTCCACCTGTATCCAGCCCAGGCTTGTTTCACACCTGCACATTTGACACATTTGAGTCGAGCTCAGACGCGGCCCGCCTCTGGAGTCTGACACAGCCGGGGCAGTTTTCATGTTCCTGTCAAAAAAAATGACAGTAAAAAGTTAGTTTTACCTTTTCAAAAGTTGGGATGATGCCAGTATTGAGTATAAAAATAAGCCTCAGAGACGGGAGAGTGCCATTTTCTGTGTTGGAAAGTCATGCTCTCGGCTGCACTGAGGGACACTGCATAAAGAGCTCATTACAATGACATAAAGCCAAGTCGACTACAAGAGGCAACCACGGGTCAGGCTTTTGGAAGTGGGAGTGCAGGCTCTGGAGACACTGGGACATCACTGCTCGGATCCACTGGCCTCGGTCTGACTGTGTCTAAGTTAGTTCATGTACATAAACCAACACTATTCACACCTACAAATTCCTTTTAATGTTTTTCTGACATTAAACAGTCAGAATAACACTCTTTTAAAGACAAAGTGAGCAGGATTTGTGCATTATTTTGCTTTAAATCAAACTAAATCTCCTACAAACGATCTGCCGTGTGGTTTTCGAGGTCACCTGTTGAAAAGAACTGGTCTGAAACTGTATTTATGAAGTAAAATACTGCAGAAATAATATCTTTAGTTGTAATGGTAAGCAAGGAGTGTCCAGGATGGTATCATTTTCACAAAGGACAGTGTTATTGTGCATTATTTGTGTGTTTGCAAGTAAATGTGGAGTGAAAAGAACAGTGAAAACCCCAGATTTAAAGATTTAAAGAAAATAGTGACCCTAATATTCTCAGTTTACTCATGTACTAGTTACTACTGCACATTTTGCACATAAAGATGAATGCTGCATACTTACCTTCCACATCTAGACATGTTTTTCATCCATTTTTCCGTCATTTTATTTCTACCATTTTCATTTTTATCTTTACACGTCCAACTGTTTGATAAAACATTGATTGCGAACAGAAAAAACCCCAACAATACATTTCCCCTTTGAGCACTGACTCTACATAATGGCCATAAAGATGATAAAGTGATACCAATTCCCACAATACTTTCAGACCTAAAGAAGAAACCTGCGAAGTTTCCTTTAAGAGTCCCACAGGAACCAATCAGAGATGTTTATTGAACAGCGCTTCCACCCGCTGTATATTTCCAAACAACAGTGAAAGGTGTTAATAGAGTCGTTGTCCCGGTGTATTTCTGCTTTACTTCAGAGGAAAATTCAGATAGTTGTGTTATATTCAACCAAAATACCTTTGAAGACACTGCCCCTGGTCTTTATTTAGACACAATTTCCATGTTTTTACACCATGAGCACACCTAGAACTAATCCAGTGACTAATGCCGTGAAGGTGTAATTATTGTGTCTGTATCCGGGCAGATTTACCACTCTCTTCATTTATTTATTCTCCAGCGGTCGGTGCAGAGTTTAACATAAAACATTTAAGAGTTCTCATCCATTATCTACAATTATGGGACAAAGACAGCAGCAATCAAGGCAGTCACTCAGAAAATGCATGCTCTTGTGTTTTTAGAGTCGTCTGTGCCAGTTTTGAGGCGATTAAGAGGCCACTAGAAAGGACGGTACTTTTGGAAATACTTCAGAGTTTGTCAAAAGAGATACTAGCTTTTTATTTTATTGTCATTTGAAGTCATTGAAAAAATCATTCAGATTGAGGCTGGATTTTTTCCAAGAGACTGGACCATTAACATTTAATCGCAGGGCTAACATTTACAGACACACACGGGAACAAGTAGAGTCTAATGAATGAATATAAATAAATGAATGAAAGCATGAATACACTGTACATCAATGGTGTCAAATGCAAAGTGGTGAGGGGTTGCAATAATAATAAGAATCCTTTCAGGGGCCGAAGATGGTGACATTTGGAAGCTTTTATTAAATTTTTAACGTGAGATTTCATCTTACAAAAGTTATCAGGTTTTAGATGGATTTCAGAAGGCTTTAGTTAGATTTAAACATGTTTTAGATGGATTTGAACAGGTTTTAGATGTATTTGAACAGGTTTTAGATGGATTTGAACAGGTTTTAGATGGATTTGAACAGGTTTTAGATGGATTTGAACAGGTTTTAGATGGATTTGAGAAGGTTTTAGTGGGATTTAAACATACTTTAGATGGATTTGAGAAGGTTTTAGTGGGATTTAAACATATTTTAGATGGATTTGAGAAGGTTTTAGTTGGATTTAAACATATTTTAGATGTATTTGAACATATTTTAGATGTATTTGAACAGGTTTTAGTTGGATTTGAACAGGTTTTAGATGGATTTGAGAAGGTTTCAGAAGGATTTCAACAAGTTATAGATGGTTTTGAACAAGTTTTAGTTGAAAAACCTATTAAAATATATCTAAAACTTGTTCAAATCTGATGAAAACCTGTTAAAATCCATCTAAAACCTGTTCAAATCCAATTAAAACCTAGTGCCAAAAATATCACCCGTTAAATGTATTGATATTGTAAAGGGTCGCATTTGGCCCCCGGGTCTAGAGTTTGACATGTGTGCTGTACATGAATGAACATATGACCTTCTATAACTACGTTTGTTGATTTAGTAAAAAAGCTGTGTTTGTAAAAGCAAGACAATTTAATTTGAGCACATTTCACACACAGTAAAAAAATTAAAAACATAAAAAACGAAACACTGCATTATCAACATTCACAATGTGTTTTATCGTCTCAAATTGGTTCAGTCATGGCAAAACCCACTGAAAATGGCTCATTAGGACAAAAAGCAACCATTATAAGTGTTTATGAAAACAATATGTGTTTTAAAAAGTGGAAACTCAATCATTTTAACAACAGTAAGATGTCACTATGGAAATAAAGTCACAAAACACTACAAAAAAAGAAAAAATGTTGCCTAATTTAAATGATTAAACAGCTAAGTCCTATACTTCTCTATATAAGTATATGTATAAGTCAGTTTTAGACCAGAGTGGGACCTTTTATTGTGTCTTTTGGTTTAAAAAATGATTGATTGCTGCTAAATGCTGCTGGGATAGGCTCCAATATTCCAGACTAAGCGGAAAAAGATGAATAAATGAATGTGTAAAATAAACTCAGAAATCAATATGATGCATTAAATTGGCAATAAACAAATTTAGTCTTTCTTTACAGACTTTTATTTTTGTATTGTGACCATTGTGGGAAAATAAAAGTAAGGATTTTTCTGTTGCTATACTCCAAATGGCCACTAGGGGAATTAACAACATTAGTCTTATAACTTCTTGTTATTGGAAAGTGCTCTTTGAAATAAGTCGCTAAGAAAAAGCTAGGTCTTATGGGAACTGAAGGCCTTTTTTAGCTGATTAGCTTTTGTCCATGAAGGTCACAAAGGCATCAAAAAAAAAAAAAAAAGGCGACACAAACATGCAACAAACTAAAATGTGACCAGTAAAAAAATAAGGAACGGCTGTGTTAAAAATCCCAGCTGGTTATTTGGAGCTAATGGAGACATAATCACAGAAAGCTACGGCTAATTGCAGCTGGAAGGTGTTTGTTAATGCACCGAGTGGTTTTTGTGCAGCGCAGCCTTCAGGAAAAGTGTCTTATTTTTCGACATTTTAATGAAATCGCTCTCGCCTCGTGACATTTACACACAGGCTCCACTGGAAGTAAACATAAGTTGATTAATAGGCCTGTCCACAGCTTGTAACACAGTGTGGGAGAAATCTGACATTCAACGTTTCTGCAGATTGGTAAAGTAATAAGGTTACTAGTGCATAAATACATAAAGCATCTACATTTGACAGTGTTAGAGTATTTTCTGTACATTTCAGGTGGAGGTGTGTGAAATAAAAGCAGTGATAGAATGGGGTCGTCAGCTTATATTGTTCCGATGCTATTTCTCTTTTTCTTTTAATATAGATTTTTAAACAAGTGTATATCTAACACTAATATGTCATGATTTATTTCCACTGTTATACTCATAAACACACACTTTATAGTTCTTTTTTGGCCCAACTGTATAGATCTATCAGTCTCTTATTATATTTTTTGTTTATTTTAATCAGTATTATGTGCTTATTTTACTGTATTAAAGTCCAGCTGCCCTTTATAATTGTGGTTCAGGATATTATTAATTTGCACAAGTGTTTAATCATAACCTGTTATATTGTAGAGTAAGATAACATTTGTTTCTTTTATATTATTACGACTATTTCTACATGTTATTTGCCTTTTTATGTGCGTTTTTTGGCCGATTTTTGTCGCGTTTTTTGGCAAATGTCAATATTGAAATTCAACATTTGAGTCATTTTTAGAGCAGCACTGTAGGAACGTGCTGTTATCTATGAACAAACCCAATGAAAATAGGTCTGATGGTTTTACAAAATCAGATAATATGCCTCATAATGTCCTCAATGTAGAAAAAGATGCAAAAGGGGTCTATCTTTTTCACTTTTTCAAATATTTGTCTAAGATTGTCTGAGATTCACTGATGAAAACTCATGTGCTCTGTTTTTGTTCAATATATTCAACACTTTACACAATTTTAGTCTCACTTTTACATCTTATTTTTTACTCAACTACAATTATTTACGTAATAAATCCAAGAACAGAATCTGAAAACAGGTACAGGCCAGATTTGTACAACCTGACGTTGAATTCTTGTGGGTTTTATTTAAACTTTTAACTTTATATGTCACAGAAACAATTGACAAAACCAGAATAGAAGCACTAGTTGACAATCAGAGACGAGTGTGCATCAAGTGAGCTGAGTTTAGCCCAGAACTCTTAATTATTGTTCTCCAAGTGAGTCATTTTCACACTGCTCACAGTCAAAGAGCACAAGTGGCTCCCATCAAAGCTCTGACAGAAGCTAATGAAGAGCCCAAAATAGAAGCAGAGGTAGACCTTTAAAAGCAGCCACAGTTTCACAGTAAACAACGGCGTGGGATGTTTTAACTCTTTCCGCTCCAAAAGGTCTTTTTTTCCCGTTGTATAATGTCACAGATAGCTTTAAGTGTACGTTTCTACATTGGTGTAAACTTTGAAATGTGTGACGTAATATTTTCTCGTTGGATAACTCTTAAAGGTTTTCTGAAAAAGTAAGAAAGAGTTAAGGCTAAACAAGACCGTGTTTTTCAGATTCAGAAAGTGAAAGCTCAATTTACGGTTGAACACTGTTTTATGAAAGTTTAATGTTATTTTTAAAATGCCTCCAATATTTGATTGAGTGGTTTTGTTTACAGTGACAAAATAAAAGCTGATGCTATGTTTGACATCTGTAAAAATTACCTGTGCTTCCTCATTAAAGACTGTTAAGATGAGATCTGCAGAATGAGATTAAAGCAGCAAAAACTACATTACGATAAAACTGCAGACCATCATAAACATTACACAAACACATATTGGTTCAAGAACAGAAGCTTTTTAGCATTAATGGTTATCAACAAAGCAGCCAATAATTTCTAATATAAATTAATGGAATTCAGCTGCTTTTATTGTAGCTATGTATCTTTTTAAAAAGGGATTCATGCAAAAATTGTTCTAATATTGCCCCAGACTGCTCCATATTTACGTAGACTTGCATCAGAAACCGTGGAGGCTAAGACGTCATTTCTTCACACACACGTTTAGAACCCGCAGTTGTTTTAATTTTCGTTCTCTTCAGTGGTTGTTGAAGGTGCAGAGTGTAACCTGTGTGGTTCCCTGCTGCAGCCGTCGGAGCCTGTCACCGATCGACTCTGAATCCATGACTCATCCCAAAATAAAGTGAGTCACCGACGCCTCTCGGGCTCGTTGTGTGTCTCCGACCTCTCACTTTTACTCCCCGTTAGGTGACTCGGAGCTAAATATTTGGGTATTTATCACTTTCTAATGGCCACTCAGATGTTTAATGGGTCTGCGTGGGCTGTAGGTCAGTAGGTCGAGGCTCACTTTGGCCTCTGCTTTTCCGATGATTGCACTACGGTCTGAGTCGAGTTTAGCCCTGAACTCTTAATTATTGTTTGCCAAGTGAGTCATTTTCACAAGTGTTACCTGATGAAGCTCTGACAGACACTAATGAGGAGCTCACACAAGGACAGAGATAGACCTGGGCGTGGTTTAACTCTTATTTTATTTTTGATAAAGAGATAGATTTCTTGTTTACCGCAGAAACTAAAAATCCCCAAACAGTTTTGACTTCTTTCTTCGACACAGCAGTAACTCGTCTGTTCGAGTGCGATGTTCAGACAGAGCTTTTCCGTCAGTCTCAGCTTTTCCATCGTCCTGATGCAGAGCGCTGCTGTTGCCCCGGTAACGACCCGGTGGCACCTGTTGCCGTTGGCGATCACCGAACACGGGCTTTGAGGAGGAACGTGATAACTTTATTCTGTGGGCTTTTGGTGCAATGGTGCTGCGTTTAAGTGTCTTTTTGGTTCAGTTTTGTATCAAAGTACAGGGTGCTTTTGTAAATGACAGTGTTAGATGTGAGTCTGTTATCTCCCATCATCTTAAAGTAATAAAGTAGTGGATTTAATTACATGAAAAATAATGGGATTTATGTAAAGTGATGTTAAACCATTGGCAAAAAAACACAGATAATCCTTTGACAAAATGTGTAATACCCTCATGAAAAAATAACAGTAACAGTAAATAAGAAAATACAAGAAATGTATGTATTGTACAAAGAAAACAAGAAAAAGAAAAACAAATGTTAAAGGATCCACTCATTACCTCAACATGATTTGTCATTTTGAAATGTCTGGAGTCCTAACTTTTTTACCTTGGCACCAATTTTGTTTCCCAAACACAGAGTCGATCCTGCGTCAACAAAACATTTTATTTGTGTTGCCCAAAATTTCTAGAAATGGGTAAAACATTTGCAGTAATCCATAGGTATTTAAAAAAAAAAAACCAAACAGAAAAACAAAAACAATGCAGACTTTAAAAGACCAGGGTCAATGGTAAAAGGTAATGAGGCTAAGGTAAGAATCATCAAAAGGACATTAAAAGAAAACAAAAGCATTGACATAAACACTCAAAAATCATTAAATGGGAAGAAATTAAGTTAAACATGTTCAAAATATCAAAAAACACCAAACCTATTACCTACATTTCCAAACAAACAAAACCTGACCAGGATTTTGAAATGAGGGTCCCATGAAAAAAGAGTTTGTGAAACATTGATTGATGGACTTTTAAACTTTATTGAGAACGCTTTTCAAATCAGAAACCTTCAGAAACCCCTCCCTCTAAGCCAGCTTTGCTCTGATTGGTCTGAACTCTTAGCAACTCATGGTCTTCTCTTATTGGAGCTCAAGCTCAAGAGGCTCACTGTGTTATTAATCTGTTTCTGAATACAACATGAAGCCGACTGATAATTCGCTGAGCTGCGAAGGTGTTGAAATCCTGCTGAAAATCTAATTATTAGCTGCGTGTTTGAACAAAATAATTTAATTCATTTTATGCTCAGGCACATTCTCGGGTTTGTCCAGGTCTCGTTGGGTCTCGTCGCTCGGTCCGGACTTGGTTGAGCCCCTCGTGTCAACCCTCAGAAAACACATGGATTTATTGTTCAATCAGGCATGTAATGAATCCCACTACCCAGAATCCCCAGCTAATTAACTTCACAGCAGGTCCTAGCTCCGAGTTAAATAACTCGCGGCGGCTGCCCACTCGCCCGCCGCCTTCAAGTGCAGCCAGTTCACTTAATTCTCACTAAAGTCCATCAGTATTCAACACAAAACGAATGAAACAATCCCGACGCGAGGCAGGACGGAGTTTGTCGTGTGCTTTTGAAACGCTTCTGAACTATTTATATCTTTAGGGAAACACCAGTCGTAAAACGTTGGGAGTTTATGCCAGAAGTACTTATCCTTAATGTGTGACGGATATGATTAAGTTTGCCTTTTTGGCTGCATGTCATTCTATTTTCCATGAAGCCATTATTTCTCACATTTTCCAGTTCTAAAAATGTCATAGTGACTCATTACAACCTCATTTCTGACAGATTTGTTTTACCATAAAATCTTGGTAAATGAAGGATCGTAGATAATTCTGTAACATAGTCAGACCTTGCTTTAGGACAAAATGAAAGTGTGCATCATGTTTCTATAACAGTGGGGTCAAACTCAAAGTGAAGGGCTGCAATAGTAAATAAGAATCTTTTCAGGGGCTGAAGATGGTGGCGTTTGGGAAGATTTTATTACATTTTGACTGAGGTTTCATCTTCATTTGAGTTTTACAAAAGTAATTTTTAACATTAATTTCCTCCATTTGAGAAAACTGGTTTTAGTTGGATTTGAACTAGGTTTTATTTGGATTTGAATAGGTTTTAGTTGGATTTGAATAGGTTTTAGATGGATTTGAACAGGGTTTAATTGGATTTGAACAGGATTTAGATGGATTTGAACAGGTTTTATTTGGATTTGAACAGGATTTAGTTGGATTTGAACAGGTTTTATTTGGATTTGAACAGGTTTTATTTGGATTTGAACAGGATTTAGATGGATATGAACAGGTTTTAGTTGGATTTGAACAGGTTTTAGTTGGATTTGAACAGGGTTTAATTGGATTTGAACAGGATTTAGATGGATTTAAACAGGTTTTATTTGGATTTCAACAGGATTTAGATGGATTTTAACAGGTTTTACTTGGATTTGAACAGGATTTAGTTGGATTTGAACAGGTTTTATTTGGATTTGAACAGGATTTAGTTGGATTTGAACAGGTTTTATTTGGATTTGAACAGGTTTTATTTGGATTTGAACAGGATTTAGATGGATATGAACAGGTTTTAGTTGGATTTGAACAGGTTTTAGTTGGATTTGAACAGGTTTTATTTGGATTTGAACAGGATTTAGATGGAATTGAACAGGTTTTAGATGGATATGAACATGTTTTAGTTGAATTTGAGTAGATTATATATATCTTAGTACCAAAAACTGGCTTAAGATTTCATGAACAAGTAAAATTAATCGTATTCAAGTCCATCTAAAACCTGTTCAAATCCAGTCCAGCCAAACATATCACAACTAAACGCTTTGGAGGGCCACATAAAACATTGCAAAGGACTGCATTTGTCCCCCGGGCCTTGAGTTTGACATGTGTGATCTAGTATAATGCATAAAGAATATGTAGCACATATAATTTTACAGATAGTTTTAGGTTTTGTATCTATTTTCTAGTTCATGCTGCTAAGATCAAGTTTCCGTGTTGGATGTTGAATTAAATAAATGAGACTTCAGCTACAAATGAATATAGTCCTAATTTATTATGAATTAGAACATCCCAAAGACTTGAACTGACTCGACCTAATGCACAAAAAGACAATGAAACAAACAAGAGACGGCATTTCTATTGGATTTAAAGTCAATGCTGTTAAAAAAAGCCCAGTCTTTGTCATTTAAACCTTGCGTCCATTCAGCTAAAGGTACATTTTTGTAAACATTGGATTGGAAAACAATATTATAAAGTACACATTCATAACATTTTATTCATAGTCTCTGAAATCAGTTCCTTTTAGACCAGGATTTGTCAGTGTCGTTGTCATTGCACAAGACAATTTTGGCTGAATTAAATCTCTTCAAATAACTAATGAACCAACAGACCACAGATTTATTGCCTAAAAATTCCCCTTCTTCCTTTTCCTGTATTTTGGGAGATAGCATTTTTGCTCCATTGGGTTTCCACCGAGCTGTCACTGAGTTTAACATTTGCTCCTTGCTCTGTCTTGTTCTGACGGGAACAGGGCCAAAGCTCGACCTCCAGACGTTGTTCGGCCCCGTCCCACTGTGTGGTTCCACTACATTTGTCCAGAAACAGAAGCAGGTCATGAATTACAACTAGTTTGAGACGATGTTATAAATAGAACAAGACTTTGGGAAAGTTACAGTTACAGCCTGTCCTCGTTATCGGAAACGTGTTCGTGATTGTTTTTAACCTACTTATTAGTGACAAGTTAATACCTAAGGTCAGCCTAATTGAATTCGGAGACCTATTTTAGTATTTAATTTATGAGAGAACATTATTATCTATAAAGCGGTCTCTTCTTCTTGTATCCCACTGGCTTTTTTAGATATCTATCGCTTCTATAAAGAACATTTTTAACACTTTGACTTCAAAAAGAAAATGTTATTACACCAAGTTAGTCAAATAGTGATTTTTTTTACTTACTACTGATTCATCTCTTCATTTAGTTGCGTCTTTTTACAAAACCAAGGAAGTTAAGCGGCGTGAGAGATTAATGTGATGTGTAGTGACAGCTTTATGACGCATTAATGGTAGAAGAGGATAATTTATAATTTAATAACATATTACACCTCTTGTTGACAGCTTGAACTTGTCACCGTTCAATTAAGTGCATTACATTGGGATAATAGGTTTGAAAATGGAGTCCTTTTCATAATAATTCGTAGACTCTTAAAATCCTTGATAATAGCTTGGATTTCAGTGTTAAAATTGGAGTATTCATGAACCAGACACAGATTTCATGTTTTATCAAAAAAAAAGGCATGTTTTGTTCTTCATTCTTCCTTTTCATCTTTAATTTACAGTAAAATATTTGAGAAACACCGCAATATACAGCTTTAAATCTCTCACAATCAAACCTATGTTTTTAGTGAATTTAAGAAATTTAAAGCTATCTTTTGTGGATTTTTTGGATTGGCAGTAAATAAAGAACTTGTAGCTAGAAAAAAAGGCTCGAAATGTGGAAAAAGTGCTTTAAATGTAAAACGTAAATGGTGTATTCGAGAAAAAACAGAGCTAATAAGATTAAGCCGAGCACATTTGAATAAGGAATGGTAAAAATGCAGAGGTTGATAGAAGCATATGCAGATTCTTATGATGCCTGCAGAAAGGAAGGCTTCATCTACGGCACTGACAGTGTGTGAAACTATATCAGGTTTAATATAGAGCCCACATAAAAACACCATTATAGCTTCTCTGTTGGAATAATAGCGGTGGTGATGATCCTTTTAAAGTGCGCTCAGATGCCCCCGTTGTCTCTGTGTTTAATGCTAATGGGCCCATTGTTCCCACTGTCACGTCTTCTTTGTCGACGAGCCGCAGTCGTATCGAGCGTAACTTGATTACAGCCCCCTTTGACGCCCGCGAACTGCCCCCCTCCGTCGCCGACAAAAACACTGTTTACATCGTCCCGGCCGGCGCCTCCATTACTCCGCGGCACGGGCTTTTCGGGCTATTTTCGGGCTATTTTCGGCTCCGGAGGCGGCGGGTCTTGATGACACACGACGAGCCGCTGATAACGAGAGGTCAAAGGTTACGGGCCGTGCTTCCCGCCGATGGCCTTTTGTGATGGGAACAATAGCGAAACAACACGAGTGATTAAGGTGTGTGGTGGAGTGGAGAAGCAGCTTGGTGATGAATTAATGCTGGAAGAGGAAAATGTGTTTTAGAACAGCCTTGAGCTAATCTTCACTGTTTTTAATAACAAACCAGTTTTCCCAATAAAATATACCCCTAAAGTGTTACGGCAATAAACGAATAAGAGGAAAATGAACAATTCAAAAGAAAAAAGGACGTGTAGATTACAGTAGGTCCAAGTTTTGAGAAGAAATGACACTGTAATGTTTCAAAATATAGTATAAAAGTATCCAATCCTGTTCAAATCCAAATAAAACCTGTTCAAATCCATCTAAATCCTGTTCAAATCCAAATAAAACCTGTTCAAATCCATATACTCCTGTTCAAATCCAAATAAAACCTGTTTAAATCCAAATAAAACCTGTTTAAATCCATCTAAAACCTGTTCAAATCCATCTAAAACCTGTTCAAATCCATCTAAATCCTCTTCAAATCCGAATAAAACCTGTTCAAATCCATCTAAATCCTGTTCAAATCCAAATAAAACCTGTTCCAATCCATATACTCCTGTTCAAATCCGAATAAAACCTGTTCCAATCCATCTAAATCCTGTTCAAATCCGAATAAAACCTGTTCAAATCCATCTAAATCCTGTTCAAATCCAAATAAAACCTGTTCCAATCCATCTAAATCCTGGTCAAGTCCAAATTAAACCTGTCCTTTGTAAAATTTTACTGAAGACATCTAACCACTTTATCAAAATGTACCCAAAAAATTCTTAATGACAAATGCACTCCTTTTTTCCCTTTTATATTCTGTGTCTAGTTCTTATTAAGCTGCATTAACCAAAATGCATTGGCTGTATTTATCTGTGGTTCACTTCTCTCCTCCTCTCTCTATTTGTTTTTGCTCTGTTTCTCTCAGTAAGTACATGGTTCCAGTGTTAGAATTGCCATTTTCTCTTGTTTTTTCTGCAGCCATCGATTTATTTTTGACAAGTGGTGTAGCCCTGGAGCCAATGGGAGTGTTGCTTCAGGTCAAAATGTCTTCAAACCTGGCTTTATTTTACTCTCCCTTCGAAAGGTCATTTACTCCACAGGCAGCCATGTGCGAAAGATCTTTAAACCATTTGTCTTTCAATCAATGGAGTCATTCACTACACATTGATTATTGACAGAAAATATGTTTCAGAAGCAGCCCTCGTCAAACCCACCTCACACGCTTCACAAATAATCCCCTTTTCTCTGCTTTTAGTTTGTATTTTTTCTCTCTGTTTTCCTCCATCTCGCAGCAACATTCGTCTGTGGAGCGTTGGCAGGCGTAGCAGGACTCCCGCCCACACGCCGAATCGCGCCCACCTCCCAGCATGCCTCTGGCCACTTACCACAGTCCTCTTAACCCTGATGGAGTGAAGGAGGGGTGTGTGGAGGGGGGGTTTGGAGGGGAAAAAAAAATAGCTGAAGGATTTACGAAAAAATAAAATGGAACAAACATCAGACACTCTGTTTTCATCCCTTACTCCTGTTTTTATTTCATCTATAGTTACATCTTCACGTACTTAATTAAAATGAATGTAAAAGTAAGATACTGTATTTTACATTGATTAATATTTATGATATAAGCCGCCATGTTGCTTAGTTTTAATTAATGTCTAGCTTTTTTATGAATCTCCAAAGACATATTTATGCCAAAAGATGAGGATGACTGAAGAACTGGTGTGAGACCTGTTCATCTGGAGTTTGTCGGAGAGAGTTGGTTTTATTGAGCAGTAAAGGACTGGAGTAAAGTGAGAGTAGAGTAGAGTAGAGTAAGAGTAGAGTGAGAGTAGAGTAGAGCGAGAGTAGAGTAGAGCGAGAGTAGAGTATAGTAGAGTAGAGTGAGAGTAGAGTAGAGTACAGTATAGTAGAATAGAGTAGAGCAGAGTAGAGTAGAGTAGAGCAAGAGTATAGTAGAGTGAGAGTAGAGTAGATTAGGGGTAGAGCGAGAGTAGAGTAGAGTAGAGTAGAGCGAGAGTACTGTAGAGTAGAGCAGAGTAGAGTAGAGTAGAGTAGAGCAAGAGTAGAGTAGAGTATAGTAGAGTGAGAGTAGAGTAGATTAGGGGTAGAGCGAGAGTAGAGTAGAGTAGAGTAGAGCGAGAGTACTGTAGAGTAGAGCGAGAGTAGAGTAGAGCGAGAGTACTGTAGAGTAGAGCGAGAGTAGAGTAGAGCGAGAGCAGAGTAGTAGTAAAGCGAGAGTAGAATAGAGCGAGAGTAGAATAGAGTAGAATAGAGCGAGATTAGAGTAGAGTAGTAGTAGAGTAGAGTAGTAGTAGAGCGAGAGTAGAGTAGAGTAGTAGTAGAGTAGAGCCAGAGTAGAGTAGAGCTAGAGTAGAGTTGTAGTAGTAGAGTAGAGTAGAGTAGAGCGAGAGTAGTAGAGTAGTCATTATTAACATAAAGCTGACAAATGAGCCGACTCTTTTGCGCAGCAGCAGTTAATGCTTTAATATTGACTCTATGTTTATTTGTAAGTAACATAACAACAATGTTCCATCTTTAGTATTTAAAAAGTCAGGAGGAAAGTGCATATGTGGCTTAAATAAGTAACGCAATAGAACAATTTACCAAAATAACCAAACAGTAACAGGTGAATGATGTAAGAGCTTTCATGAAATCTGTGCATCGTCAGGCTTTTTACAAATAAAACAGTAACACCTAAAACAGACGTAACTACCACAAGTCCACCTCATTGATCGTGGTTTGGTGGTTATGGGGTAGATTTTCCATTGGCCTCATGGATTCTCTGAGTTTGTAACGAGAAACCAGCTGCTGTGTGAGGTAACCTTTACAGCCCTAAAGCTATTCTCAAACACAATTATTAATTCATAGAAAGGATGGTCTGGGGGTAAAAGGTTGTGGTCCAGATTCTGATTCTGTTCATGCCTCGATCACAGTCTGCTGCTGCTCCGACCGAACAAAACGTTGGACTCGTCAGGATTTAGAGAGCGCTGCGTCTCTGAGGAAGTCTGAGCAAACAGGAAAAAGAACAAAAAGCTCCACAGAGAGAGATAATATTCATTTACTTTGTCTCTCCCTGAAGATTGTGACACTTTTTAAAAATAAAAGACAATTTGACTTGGGTTCTACCAATCTGGAAGCTCTTTGAGGTTAAATGACTGACCTTTAACAACTTGCTTTGGTTTGGTTTTCCTTGTTATCCATTCTGCTTTCATGGGTTTATTCACAATTTAAAGCCTTATTTCCAATTTGCTCATAAGCACAAAATGTTCCAGTTTCCAGAAATGTAATGGCCGATTTAGTTTAGTAGAGATGTAACCTTTTAGTCATTTGATTTTTCAACATTTTGATCCCAGTCTCTGAGGAATGAACTTGGAAAGCAGCTCCAACACAAATTCAAAGCACATAAAGAGCTAGTTTATGTTTATACTTTCGCATTTTAAATAGTTTTATTTATTTGGACTCTCCATTTGTAAGTTATTGACCTTTCGGAGGCACTTTTAATTCGATAAATTCACAACAATTAATTTTTAAAGGCATAATACAAAAAATTAGGTATAACTTACATTTACATAACACTCAGCTACTATTTTTCTTGTCCTTTTTTCTGCCAGTTGAGATGGAAACCACTGATTTGTTTCAAACTCAAATCCATGACGTTTATAAGTGGCCAAATAAGTACGAGCAGTGAACTTAACAGTGTGAAAATATCATTGTTAAAGTTAAAATCACCAGCTCAGTTTAATGTAGTCGGGACGTACGTCAAATATTACAACTTCCAGCTCCATAAACTCAAAACTGTGAGAGCATGTTTCCAACAATCTCTGCTGCCTGACGCAACGGTGACGTCAAACCTAATTAGTCCGATTTGTTTTACTGTCACTGCTCCCGACTTCTCCTCCTCTCCTGCCTCCTTCTCTCGTTCCACTTTTACCACGGCGCTCCATATTTGCGTCCTCTCACTCGTCCGTTCTTCCTCCTTGCCCTCGTTTCTCTTCGTTATGCTCTGGCTCTGCCCCCCATCATCTCTCCGGCCTCGAGACAAACGGACCCGCGGTTTTGATGGTGATGCGTGGCCTCCCCCCCCCTCCATCAAGCGTCGCCCGGGGCAACGGCGGAGGGAGGAGGCTGGGGGTCTGCAGATACGGTACAAATGAGACACTGTACGCTACCAGCGAAGTCAGTGGAGGATTTAACATGTGATATCATCCAATACAGTACATTAGATCAACGGTCGGTGCTGTCAGAAAGATCAAAGTGCTTCTGATTTCAAGATTTCCTTTGAGTACAGCCCTTTATAAAGCAGTTCAGATGTTTGCACAGGAGTCTTTGTGTCAAAATGTTACATACAGCAGTGTTTCCTGAAGAAATTTAACTATTATGTCATTCATACACCTCAATAACTTACATTTTCCAACACAAAAGCACCACAATAACAACAACTCTTCATATTATTTGATTTTCCTGTAGGCTATATATTTCACACATAGCTTATATTGAATTTTAATGACATTTGTGGTTGTTTTTTTGCCAAGAAAGCTGCTGTAAACACGGTGTAGTCTAGTTTTCAGCAGCAGTAGGTTTTTGAGAGGCGTCGATTTTTGTTGTAAAGGGATGTAAGAATCAAGAAAGGCTGCAGTAATCTGGATAAAAATAAAAAATCAAGAGGGGAAATCACGGTTCTGACCAAAGCTTGTGTTCTTTTTGTGATGAACAGCCACACGTCGAGATTAAAGAGGGCAAAAATAGCGTCGCTTTTTTAGAAACAGCTCAAGCAATGGAGTGTCTTTTATTCAAAGCATTGTCAATTTCCAATTTTAGATTCATTCATTTTGCTTTGTGAATTCAAAACACTATATTTGTTCTCTACATTGACTTAAACTGGAGCAGAGCAAGTATTTATTCGCTTCTTTGAATTGTCAGTGCCCAAAATGTTCTTTTCTAGATAATTTTATAGTGCTTACTACTAGTTTTAACAAGACAGCATAAACAAAACTGACCAGGGCTTAAGTTATTCGTTTGTAAGACACATTTTTACTTCTTGTAATGGATGAATGTGTCCAAATAACTCCTAAAACCCAGCTAGGACTGTTTAGATTCCCTGGGTTTCTTAGGAGGCGGTGTTGTGTGCTGTGTGTTGTTGTGTAGCAGTCGCTGGGCCTTTAGCCTGTTATTGTCTGTGAAAGGTTTGAGCGGCTGGCTTTTTAAGAAATAGGTGGAAAAGCAATGGCAGTGATTACCAGGAGTTCTTTTACCCACGTAAATCCTGGAAATGTTGGTGGAAAAGGAGCTTTTGACGTTAAAAGGAGGGTTATTCTTTCTGCAACACATTAAAAAGGAAGGGGATAAAAAAAAGAAAGTTGCTATAATTATTGATTTTCAAGCTGCATTGTCTAAAAAAGGTAAAATGTTACACAATGAATGGACAAAACATTGAAAAGAGCACCATTAGACATTAAATATAAAAAGATAATGGGTTAATTTTGCAACTACATGACTGACTGGTTGAATCATTTTGCTGGTAAAGTCCAGACATTGGGACAAATGCATGGAAATTTCTTGTCTGCATTGATGGAAATAGGAGGAGATGGAAAGTGAAATACCAGCGCAGCAGCCGTAGTGGATGGATGATATTTCTACGGATCATTGCACAAATATGTGAAAAGATGATTGATGGATAGATGACTGAAAGAGGGAAGGCTGACATTCTGTATCAATGCAAACAGTCAAATACCAGCGTGTAATTAAAAGTCAACAGCTGACGCCGGCTCTCGTCGTCGCCAGAGGTGAACGAGTCGGGCTTTTGTCTCCGAGAGCCTCTCCGTTTCTTTTGTCTTCGGGCTGAATGAGTTCACTCTGGAAATGTCAGCGACTGGATGAGTCTCCTTCATCAGCAGCTGCCAGTTCGCCCTTCACTTTGTGTTCACTAAACGCCCATTAGTTTGTTTATTTGTATTTGGGACTTCTTCATGTTTCATGCAAATTATACTCCTTTATAATCCTCGATGTAGAGTCACTCAGCTTCTCAAACCACGATCGACGTCTGAAGGATTGTTGGACTTTATTTGATGTTTCTGGATGTTTATATGTGTTCAAAACAAATAAGTCTTAGATCAACCATGGTCCACGTTATGTTAAACAAGTCAGTAATGTTACTAACAATACTGTGAGGTACTACTCACTAGCAACTGTAAATACATGTAATTATAGGCACATGGGCTTGCCTTGGCTCAAACGCATTCATACAAACCTTTTATACAGTTTGACAATAATTTGCTGAAAGCACAAGTGTTAAAATGCAGCATTGCACTAATAATATACAATACTTGAATTTAAACATACTGTTAGTAGAAGTTTGGACTATGGAGGTGTATAGTATGATACGGTGTGGTATAGTATAGTAATTGCTATAGTAAAATACAGTATACTATAATAACAATGTTAGTAGTAATAGTATAGTGTAATTATAGTACAGTATAGTGAGCATAGTATTTGAGTAGTGTATTAATAGTATAGCATAGCATAGTATAGTATATCACAGTATAGTGAGCATAGTATTTGAATAGTGTAATAATAGTATAGTATAAGTATAAGTATAGTATAGTACAGTACAGTACAGTACAGTACAGTCTAGTATAGTACAGTATAGCATAGCACAGTATAGTTTAGCACAGTATAGTATAGTATAGTACATTATAGTATAGCATAGCACAGTATAGTTTAGCACAGTATAGTATAGTACAGCACAGTACAGTATAGCATAGCACAGTATAGCTTAGCACAGTATAGTATAGTACAGCACAGTACAGTATAGCATAGCACAGTATAGTTTAGCACAGTATAGTATAGTACAGTACAGTATAGCATAGCACAGTATAGTTTAGCACAGTATAGTATAGTATAGTATAGTATAGTATAGTATAGTTTAAAAATGTAGAAACAAAAAAGCATGATTAACAAACACTGAAAACACAAGACAATAATGAAAACAAAAGAGAAACAATCTTTAAATAAAAGCAAAATAAAATCAACAAAAAACAATAGTCACTGTTCACCTCAGTAGATTATTGTTATGTTTTAGAAGATTTTGAGCAAATCCAAGTTCAAGACTGACCTTTTTACTATAGTCTATGACTATCTTTTAAACACAATATTTTAACTATTTTAACTGTGGATGTTCTTGTTCAATGTCCAAGAAAAAAACCTTTTCAAATTGTGCTGTAAGTCTCAAAACCAACCAAAGCCTTGTTCAGTTTGGTCCAAATCCAGTAAAATAAACAAAAACCAATAATTAATGAAGCCAGGACAGATTTTGGAAGATGCTTATGATCAGGAATTAAAAAGTGCCAAAAATCTTCAAATTATCTTCCAAGCTTTTACTCAAACTTATAAGTCTCAGCCAAAAATGTGAAAGTTTGCTTGATACTGTCCAACTTTTTAAACTTTGCAACACACAATTACTGGAAAATTCATTAAAAACTTCCCAGTTGTGCGACAGATTTGAAATATCTTGTGTCTAGGCTCCGAGTCGTGCAGGATCGGGCAGATTGACTGTGAAAGCTTTGTGCCGTCGCTGTTGTCGTCTCCAACAGCATCGTTAAAGAGTGTCGGACTCTGCCATCGATTTTACTGTTTGTCCTGAGAGCAGACGGGGAGTGAACACTGCGTACTGTAGCGGCTAATTGCACCATTAATTACATAACGCTGGCCACGGAGACGACGCTGAATATCAACAGTACACACCTGCCTCAGAAAGACTGCTTCTTCTGTGGTTCATCATCCAAGAACTAGTGTCTTATAGAGCATTAAAGTCAAATATCAGCTTGGTAAAGGGGATTTAAGTGGGAAAAGTATGGAAATGTGTGGTGAGAGGCCACAATAGAAAATAAGAATTATTTCAGGGGCCGATTATTGTGACACTTGGAACGCTTTTATTGAATTTGGAAAGTAAAGTTTCATCTTTGTTTGAGTTTTACAAAAGTTATCTTTAATATCATTTTTTTCTTTTTATGGAAATTGGTTTTAGTGAGATTTGAACAGATTATAGTTGGATTTGAACAGGTTTTAGTTGGATTTGAACAGGTTTTAGTTGGATTTGAACAGGGTTTAGTTGGATTTGAACAGGTTTTAGTTAGATTTAAACAGGTTTTAGTTAGATTTGAACAGGTTTTAGATAAACTTGAATGGGTTTTAGTTAGATTTGAGCAGGTTTTAGTTGGATTTGAACAGGGTTTAGTTAGTTTTGAACAGGTTTTAGATAAACTTGAATGGGTTTTAGTGAGATTTGAGCAGGTTTTAGTTGGATTTGAACAGGTTTTAGTGAGATTTGAGCAGGTTTTAGTTGGATTTGAACAGGTTTTAGTTGGATTTGAACAGGGTTTAGTTAGTTTTGAACAGGTTTTAGATCAACTTGAATGGGTTTTAGTGAGATTTGAGCAGGTTTTAGTTGGATTTGAACAGGTTTTAGTGAGATTTGAGCAGGTTTTAGTTGGATTTGAACAGGGTTTAGTTGGATTTGAACACATTTTATATTTCTTTGGAGTAAAAACTGGCTTAAAATCCATCTAAAACCTGGTCAAATCCAATAAAAAACGTAATGCCCAAAATATTACTTACAAAATGTATTGAAGGGCCACATGATACATTGCATTGAGTTTGACACTTGTGTTTTAAGACATTAAGTAAGCAATAGTTGGATAACACATACAGATTTATTGAGTTTACTTACTATACAACACAGTTATAGTGCAATAAAACTATATTGGCTCATAGCAAGGATCCAGGCTGGAGGCTTCTTATTGTGATTTTTAAAGACCAGATTTAGTTAGACTTTTTTTCTGGACAAAATGCTGATAAATGCTCCAATAACAAAACGATCCATCTTCATTAAGAGACAACACAAACACAGAGAAGTACAGACTTTCAGCTCAGCTTCAGAGATGACTGGACACAAGACAAAGACTATTATTTGTTCCCATCACACGTTAGCATCTGTTTTTAAGACTCAGTGAAGATTTGCCACGGAGAGTTAAAATTCCTATTTAAAAAGCAATTACAGTTTAAGGGCCAGATGGGTTTAGGGGCATTTCATAATGATGTAACCTTTTTAATCTTTTTTCATTTATATTTTGTATATTCTGTAGTGGATCGATATCAAAAGGCACCAAAACGATCAGTGAGAAACTCCCCAGAATATCACCTGAATGAAAGTGGAGCGGCCATAAATTCAGTTTTGTTGACTCCCAAAGCTGCCACTGAGCAAAACATGGCTGATTTATGGATTTGGAGCTAAAAAGTCACCAAAGATGGACAATAAATTTTGGAGACAGAAGTAAATGAATTAATAATGAGGTGCTAAGGCCGGACCTCGCTCTTTGCCTGGCAGCGCCTCACCACCGACAGCATTATTTATTCATGTTGATGAATTATTCCCTCTGCGCCGACTGCAAGGCACAGCGCGTCACGTGACTTCATTTTTCATCCTAAAAAAGCCACCAACCTGCGTCAGACGTCAGGCGGGTCTCAGATTGAAGCACGCTGCACAGGAAGCTCATTACCATCTGCATATTTTATAATCTAATAATACTTAATATGGTTTATAATAGCGGCGGATTCTCGCAGATGGAAATTGCATTGAATTAAATATGATCCTTCTATTTCTGCTGGAGATGGGGAGCTGTTTAGCGCTGACAGCCTCGAGAGCGCTGTGACTAATTTCGGTTAATTCAGTTAAGCTGCGCAGCTGCTTGAAGCCGCAGTGAGATGATAATCTGATCGGGAGCCATTGTGTGTCCATCGCCGTGATTCACCGCTCGTCTCGGGAACAATATTTTCGGTGTGATGTATAGACTCATGAAATCAGGCCAGCGAAAAAATGAGAGAACATTAAGTCTTATTGAGTCGAGGTGTTGAAGTATGTATGTTTTTGTGATAGATTTGGTTCCTTTGTTCATAAACAGAATAGATTTGGGTGTATTTTATCATAAATTTACAGAAGCAGCTACTTTTTACCAGATTATGGAGATGTTCTGATGGGAGTTAGTTGGAGAAAAAGACACAGAAACAACAAGATGACATTTTTAAGTTTAATTATCAGAGCTCTTGATCTTCTTTACAGCAAGAACAAGAGATGATGATTCACTGTTGAATATTTTCTTATAAGCTTCAACCAAAAAGGCAACAAGTCATGTGTGGATATATGTTCAGAAGAGATTCAAGTCTCAAATATTCCTGGGATATATTCATACTTAGAATGCTAAAGCGCCTGCACACAAAGTACCCACAGCACCTCGCGCTTGTGTTTCTCCCGCGGAGGCTGCAGATTCGCACATTTTCATCACATATTTGCTCTTTAACACAAGCAGGAGGCAAGTGCACCATGAATGTTTTCTCACACTCTCTGTCGTGGTCCTCTTTCCATCTGTTGGTTCTTTCTCGTTTCACGCCGACACCTCACACTCTCTCCACGTGTTACACCCTCGTTCTTTACTTCTTTACGCTACTCCTGAATAAAGGTAATGGGAGTTTATCTTCCTACGGAGCACATAGAAGTGACAATGGCCCACTCTGCTGCAAATGTGGCTCTTTTCCAACATTATGTAACAGGTTTCCAGGCTGAAAATCCAATGAGGAGTTAGATAAATACAGTTAAATGAACAAAAAGCATCTCTTTGACGAATGGTCTTTGGCCTGATTAACACATTTGTTTTGTTTTGTACAGTAATTTTGACTTAAACAGTGCACTTCAAACCAAAAACCAAACCTGTTCAAATCAATCTAAATCCTGTTCAAATAAAAATAAAACCTGCTCAAATCCAAATAAAACCTGTTCAAATCCAAATAAAACCTGCTCAAATCCAAATAAATACTGCTCAAATCCAAATAAATCCAAATGAAACCTGTTCAAATCAATCTAAATCCTGTTCAAATAAAAATAAAACCTGCTCAAATCCAAAAAAGCTTGTGCAAATCCATCTAAATTCTGTTCAAATCCAAATAAAACCTGCTCAAATCCAAATAAAACCTGCTCAAATCCAAAAAAGCTTGTGCAAATCCATCTAAATTCTGTTCAAATCCAAATAAAACCTGTTCAAATCCAAATAAATACTGCTCAAATCCAAATAAATCCTGTTCAAATCCAAATAAAACCTGTTCAAATCCAAATAAAGTTTGTTCAAATCCATCTAAATCCTGATTAAATCCAAATAAAACCTGTTCAAATACATCTAAATCCTGTTCAAATCCAAATAAATCCTGTCCAAATCCATCTAAAACCAGTTCAAATCCAACTAAAACCAGTTTTCTTAAATGGAGGAAATCAATGTTAAAGATAACTTTTGTAAAACTCAAATAAAGATGAAACCTTCCATTCAAAATGTAATAAAAGCTTTCCAGTTGTGACAGTTGTGTATTGAGACACATTAGTGTAAAATGCATTCAGTTCAAACCAAAGTGTCGTGTTTGAAAGCTCCGATGGACCATGGTTCAGAACAAAACAGCTGCTCTTTGGACAGAAAAATTAGATGCTCTTGGGCCTGATTAGCACATTTTCTCGAGCAAAACTGTTTTATGTTTTGTACAGTATTTTCGTCGTTATGTAACTGCTTTCTACTGTTTTCTAATCAGCAAATAAAAAAACAGTGCACTTGTTTCTATTAATGCTATATACACATTTAAAATAATCAAAACTTATGAACCAAACACATACAATTGAACATCTGTGAGTTCTTAGTGCAGACTTTGGTGCAGATTTAGTAAAAACCAAGACAAGAACAAGACTTTTTAGGGACCAAGACTCACTCAAAAGACTGACAAACACAAAAATAAACCAGCTCAACTTGGTTTATTGAGTCAAAACTATTGAATCACTCACTTAATGAGAACTTCTTAAATACCAACAAAGCTCACTGAAGATAAAGATGATATGATAAATGGATTCTCACTCATTTAGGTCAGACATTTGATTGATTAAACACACTTTTTTCTTTGCATTTTGAGCATTTTTAAATTAACAACAAGATCTAAGTTGTTAAGGTTTTAGTTTAGATGTTGTAAATATGCAACAACACGTAACATGAGAAGGACTCCTGTGTTGAGATACAGTCAGTGTTGGTAACGCGGTGGAAAAGCAGCTGAATCCATCACGGTCCACTCGTCCCGCGCTGTATTGATTTGTCCATTCAGGTCAAGCCGAGCGTCCCGAGGGTCAGCTCATTAAGCTCAGGGTGAAAGCCGAGCTGCAGGCGACGGCGGGTCGTGAGCGTTAGAGTGGACACATCACTCTAATGGCTCCTGGTTTGTAACGCGTGTCCTTGAAGAGGCCGACGGGGACAGGCTCTTTCACCTGCAATAAATCTCCTGTCACGGACTCAGTTACGGGAGGGTTTTCTCTGGTGTCATGGCGGTGTTTTCTGCCCTGGACACGTCTGAGAGCTCTCAAGTCATGGATAACTTTACATTTCTGACGTTGTAATGTTAATATGTTGTTGTTTAGGCTGTTAATTTTACCACGATGATCTTATGGACTTATTTTCCATCTTGAAAACTATCTATTTAGACACTTTACATCACACGTGTCAAACTCAAGGCCCGGGGGCAAAATGCGTCCCTTTGCAATGTTTATGTGCCCCTCAAATACATTTAACAGGTGATATTTTTGGGACTACATTTTAACTGGATTTGAACAGGTTTTAGATGGATTTGAATCTGATTAATTTTATTTTTTTTTATGAAATCTTAAGCCAGTGTTTGGGACTAAGATATATATAATCTGCTCACATAAAAAAAAACCTGTACAAATACATCTAAATCCTGTTCAAATCCAGATAAAACATGTTAAAATCCATCTAAATCCTTTTCAAATCCAGATAAAACATGTTAAAATCCATCTAAATCCTGTTCAAATCCAAATAAATTTGTTCAAATCCATCTAAATCCTGTTCAAATCCAAATAAAACCTGTTTAAATCCATCTAAATCCTGTTCAAATCCATCTAAAACCTGTTCAAATCCACCTAAATCCTGTTCAAATCCAAATAAATCCTGTCCAAATCCAGATAAAACCTGCTCAAATCCAAATAAAACCTGTTCAAATCCATCTAAATCCTGTTCAAATCCATCTAAATCCTGTCCAAATCCAAATAAATCCTGTCCAAAACCAAATAAAGCTTGTTCAAATCCAAATAAAACCTGCTCAAATCTAAATAAATCCTGTTCAAATCTAAATAAATCCTGTTCAAATCCAAATAAATCATGTCCAAATCCAACTAAATCCTGAGCAAATCCAACTAAAATCCATCTAAATCCTGTTCAAATCCAAATAAATCCTGTCCAAATCCAACTAAAACCAGTTTTCTTAAATGGAGGAAATTAATGTTAAAGACATCTTTTGTAAAACTCAAATAAAGATGAAACCTTCCATTCAAAATGTAATAAAAGCTTCCCAAACATCACAGTTGTGTATTAAGACACATTAGTGTAAAATGCAGTGTTTTGCCTCAGTCTGGAACCGACCAATGAGGACAGATGTGTTCACAGACCCGCCTCATTCATCCTCATGAACCTGCTTCATTCTGTCTTTATTTGTGTGAGGCTCTGAAACGAGTAGCGCCGCTGCTTCATCTCAGCACCTTATGTTCTCTTTCTGCATTTTATCATCAACAAAACATTTAATCAAGTGTCATCACAAAAGACTAAGATTGGTAAAAACAAACCAGCTTTTTCTCTAACTTTTCTGTGTTTTTTATATAAAACATTTGGGAAATCGATGAATACCTTGATGCTTCATAAATAATGCACCAGTGAATTATAACTATTTCATGTAGAACGTTTATCGAAGATATTTTAAAGCAAGTCTCATTTATTTAAAGGTCAAATGTAGAGCAGGATATTGCTTCATTTGGTTGAGTTAATGTTGGCTTTACTTCTGTTGAGTTTGAGTTTATTAAAGGATCGCTCTTTGAGATGCAGATGATTTTCGAGCGAGTCCAAAAACACTAAACATAGAAACGTTACAGATAATACACATTACACACAAATACTTCACTTACTTTAAACAATACTCTAGTTATGCTCATCATAAACCCTTGTTCACATTTTAAAACACCAACAACCACTGGTTTTCTGACTTCTTTAATGCATTTGGCTCTTTCAGATTCTCTAAACATCTTTTTGTTGTTATTAAGCTTCCAAACGTTCATAGAAGTGGAAACATAACTGAGCATTTACTGTTTGTCATTCTCTTTTGGTTCATTTAACCACAATAAATAAAACGGTGTAGAACTGTGCTGTGAATAGAAGTTGTTTTTTAAATTATAAATCAATAAATAAAATCCCAAAAGTGGCTCAGGAGGCTGAAGGTAGCACTGTAATAGTTTAGGAGCCCCTGAGCTGCACCATGAGACTGAATTTTGTCTCTATAAAGTCAGAAAGACTTCAACAACAACACATTTTCAAGTTGACCTTAATTTAAGATAATTCATAGATCTACTGAGCCATTTGCATCAAATATATTGAATGTTTGGACGACAGATTGCAGCTTTGGGAACAATAAATCCTCATTTTCAAGATTAGGTGTTGATATAGATTTTTATTTTGTTTAATTGCCCAACCCTAAGGCATTGGTAGATATTCAAATGTACAAAATGATGGTTGTGGAAAAACATCAAGTGAAGGATGATTTGAAACGCTGCTTGAGCCCATACGTCTCCACATGTTCGTGTAATGGACCTGTCATCTTCCCACAGCCGTCCCACACGTTTGACACGTCCCATCCTCCCGTTTCCAGCTGTTTCCCTCCGTTTTTTTTTTTTCCCTCACGTTCCCTTTCTCCTGTCACAAACCAATAACACTGACAGACTCGTGTCCCGGTCTTCGGCCCTGAAACTCGGAAACAACTTCCAATTAAGTGGATAGGATCAGCGAGCCGTCCTGGTCGGCCCTGATAACATTATCCCAGCGTCACGCTCTACTGCCAGCGCTCGGATTATGAAATTAAAAAAAAAAAAAAAAAAACGGGGGAGAAGAAAGACTAGGAGCGAGAGGAAGGCTGGTTGGTGGAGGATGAAGGGAAACGGTTGGGGGCGTTTGGAGGGGGATGGGGGCTGCCCTTGGGTGCTGTCTTCGGGGACTGTACGGTACATGAAGCTCTATGAAAGGAAAGGGTTACGTAAGATTTTAAGGCAGAACAGAAAGGAGAAGTTGAGAATGGAGCTGCTAAACGCCCACCGATGAACACTTACATAACTCCTTCAGTGCGCCGTCTCGGCTCCGACGCCCGGTTAGTCCCAGGTGTGTGCTTTTCCACCGCAAAGAAAATAACCTGAGAGTGCTTCGTTTACGCGCAACTCTTCTCTCTTCTGAACACTTTCGCTCTTTTCATCTCACTTCTTGTTCAAATGCAAAATGCTCAAGGCTCAAACTAATTCATCTGCGTTTATTTCTTGTTCAAAAATAGCTGCTTGGTTGTGTATGAGCCACAGGAGCTTTCACTTTATCTCCGATGTCTTTTATGTGTCTTTATTTGTTGTTTTCATTGCTCTTGTTTGGTTTGAATTGGAAATACTGAATAGCAATTGCTTATGTTGCTTATGTATTGCTTTTATAATTTTATTGTTCAGCGTGCAGCTCTTTTTGTTGGTAAAATGTGCTGTAAAGCGGCTTGATTGAATTCCTATTGGATTAAACCATGATAAATCAGCCTCTATTTAACAGGTTTAGAAGTTTGAAAGAGATTTAAGAGACTGAAAATGTCATTTGTAAGTACTTGTAAGTATTTGTACCTCAATATAAATTACAACTATTTCATTATACACACATTCAACAACATAAACCTATACACAGATAAAAATAAATGTGATATGATTACAATAAAAGAGCAGCTCAGATCAAACCAGAAAATAGCCAAGAAAAAGGCCCCAAATTCACTTTAAAATCCAAAACTTACAAAATCTCACTTTAAATAAAAAACATTCCTCATTATAGATTGATTGTAAACCTAGCAACTCAATATTCTTTACACCACAACTGTTCAAATCCATCTAAAACCTGTTCAAATCCATCTAAAACCTGTTCAAATCCAACTAAACCAGTTCAAATCCATCTAAAACCTGTTCAAATCCAATTAAAACCTGTTCAAATCTAACTAAAACCTGTTCAAATCCATCTAAAACCTGTTCAAATCAATTTAAAACCTGTTCAAATCCAATTAAAACCTGTTCAAATCTAACTAAAACCTGTTAAAATCCATCTAAAACCTATTCAAATCCATCTAAAACCTGTTCAAATCCATCTAAAACCTGTTCAAATCAATCTAAAACCTGTTCAAATCCAACTAAAACCTGTTCAAATCAATCTAAAACCTGTTCAAATCTAACTAAAACCTGTTCAAATCCAACTAAAACCTGTTCAAATCAATCTAAAACCTGTTCAAATCTAACTAAAACCTGTTCAAATCAATCTAAAACCTGTTCAAATCTAACTAAAACCTGTTCAAATCCATCTAAAACCTGTTCAAATCAATTTAAAACCTGTTCAAATCCAATTAAAACCTGTTCAAATCTAACTAAAACCTGTTAAAATCCATCTAAAACCTATTCAAATCCATCTAAAACCTTTTCAAATCCATCTAAAACCTGTTCAAATCAATCTAAAACCTGTTCAAATCCATCTAAAACCTGTTCAAATCCATCTAAAACTTGTTCATATCCATCTAAAACCTGTTCAAATCCAACTAAAACCTGTTCAAATCAATCTAAAACCTGTTCAAATCCATCTAACACATGTTCAAATCCATCTAAAACCTGTTCAAATCCAACTAAAACCTGTTCAAATCAATCTAAAACCTGTTCAAATCCATCTAAAACTTGTTCATATCCAACTAAAACCAATTTAAATCCAACTAAAACCTGTTCAAATCCAACTAAAACCTGTTCAAATCCATCTAACACATGTTCAAATCCATCTAAAACCTGTTCAAATCCAACTAAAACCTGTTCAAATCAATCTAAAACCAGTTAAACTTTATATATATCAAATATTTGCAGAAAATATCAATAAAATTTACTAGAGCTCGGGCTTCTTCTATTCATATTGGTCTCCATAGATGATTTTTTTTCATGGTAAATACAAAGCAATTTATGTTTCATTTTTTGCCCATTTCTCAGTCCCCCTTTTCTTTATTAATGCCATAAAGTAAAAAATATAAAACACAGATTAAGCATTACATCAAATACATGTGCTCTGTTCAATTACTCTCATGTGAATTGTCCTTTTTTCACTACACCGACATCAGACAGCAATGGTAACGCCTCATTTTGATTTATAGCTTTAATAATGAAAGGGCATATTCAAAAAACATAAGTGCACTTTGTAGGTCACTGTAATGACACGAGGGTTTCATTTGGTTTTTAATTTAAGATGTATATAAAATGGATGTGAGAGCTTTGTTGAGGCACTTTAATAAAAGCACATTGAGCAGTGCTTCTGAAGGACAGCACAGCAACGTTTCTCTTATCATTTCAAAAACAGACTCAAGGACGCTCTAATGGGATGAAGGAGAGATGTTCCCGTCAGACAAGGACAAAGAAACACACTCCAACATCGGACTGTGTTGAATTGTGTTGAATTGTGTTGAATTGTGTTGAAACCGGCTCCCGACCTTGACATCGAAGTCATAATCAGCGACAATAAAGGTTCGATGATGAGTGAACACTGGACCCCAGCCGCGAACGGGGGCTTGGGGCTGTCGTCGTAAACATGTTTATATGACGTCAGAATATAAATAAATAAATAAAAGAAGAGCAGCTCGGGTCTGTTTCTACACAAACACTATTTAAGAGTGATTTCACAGTGATTTGTTCCTTATATACGGTTTGTTCTTGGGCTGCGACACATTTGGAAAACATTAGATATGGAATAGTTTTGTGATAAATGTATGAATAATAAACTGATGCTACTTGAGCCACAATGTAAAGAAATGCTACCATTACTTTTACGTTTAAACGGCTTGTGACTTTTTTATGGATGTGAGAAAAAGTTGAATCACCTGATCGCAGATTGTAAAAGGAATCATCTGTGAAAAAACAACAGCTCAACATCTCATCTCAGCTTATTTATCAGCTTGAAAGTAACAGAGAAAGTGTGTATTTGGTGCTGGATTTGTCTTCTTACACAGAAAAAACATTTTACAATATCTGCGGTTCGTATTCATGCAATATTTCTAGAAGTTTATGGTAAGCTACTTTTGTTTGATGTGAATTCCTTGTAAATGGATCAGTTCAGGCAGTAATTGTTGATTGAATATTGCACTTTTATAATGTAATATCAGTAGATTTGTGGTTAATTGTGTAGCGTTTGTTTGGACTGGTTAAATCCGAGCATCATCGTGAAGGAAAACCCAGTTTAGACGATGTATTGAGAACATGGACAGAGAGCTACGCTACAAAATGGCCGCTTTTTCACCCTTCTCTGAAATCAAAAAGTGATCTATATTGTTTGAACTTTCCCTCCCATTTATCTACAACTTCTAAAGCAAAACTTCAGAGAAAACCAAATCTGTTTAAAAAAAGCAGCTCATGTTTTTACAGTGAACATTAATCCAGCTATTTGTGCTGAAATGCAGGGAAAAAAGTCAAAAAAATCCCATTTCCTGAACATTTCTGAACAGTTTTCACTCCAATCCAATCCAGTGACATCCTACAATGAAGTGTGTGCATTTTTTCTGTTCATTTTCTAAAATAATGCTCCCTTCATCAACAATCCCATTTTCAAAGTATTCAAAGCATTTATTCCCGGCAGCAGCACAATGAACATTCATAGTCTTTTCACCAAACCTCAGCGTGGGCAAGTGTATATTTCTGTTCAATTCAGTCCTTTCCTTTTTGCACAAGATTAAGGGCACTGTCTGTTCGCGTTGAGAACATTTATGAATTCATCTCTGTTTGGTGAACGCGGCACATAAATAACACTTTCTCTGCTTGCGTAAGTTTAACTACAAAGTCTCATTTCCAGGGCTCAGTTCTCACTAATAAAACCCACTGTGTGTGTCCTATTTTGCTGTGCATCTATGAAAATGAGGCGTTTCGCCCCCTCGAGCGTTCGGCCACAGTTTCAAATGGATTGTGCATCCGTCTGGTCCCGTCTCCCGGGTCGCGTCCCAGAATAAAGCCACGCGGTTAAATCTATGGCCCGTCCCGTCGCGGCTCGCCTCCATCGGCTCCTGGACCGAACGAGAGCGACGGGGTTTGTCTTTCAAAAATAAAAATCACAGCTGGGTTTGGCAGCTTCAACGCAGCGGCAGGATTAGATCTTCGTTTTATCTATTGACACTGAGGCCGAGTGCTTTATCAAACAGATGCAGGGAAACAATGGCTGTGTACCGGGACAACAGGCTGTTTATTTAATACAAGCCAAAATAAACCAATGGGAAAAGCACATAGAGAAGCAACAGAGCCAAGTCAAAGTCTGCTGTTTCACTGTCGACATTGGTTTAGGCTGAAAAGATGGGCTGCTTTGTCAAATAAACCAGAAACAAACCAACATGAAGGATGTGTTTCACTGTGTTTCATTTGTTGCCTTTGCACAGATTCTAAGACGATTTGTTAAAGTTTACAAAGTCTATGGATGGTTACATATAGTTATTTCCACTGTTTTTTTTGTTTTTTTAAAGGCATTTTATTTTCTGTTCTTGCTTGCCCTCATTTTTATTTCTCAGTAAAAGTAAATGTGTGTAGTATCCACATTACATCATGAAAATAACACTCTTTACTTCAGTTAAATCTAAACAAAACCAGTTAAAGAACAGGTTGAACCACATAAGACTTATTTAAATCCATTAAATACATTTAAAATTATGTTAAAATCTGTTTAAATCCATGTAAAACCAGTTAAACTCTGGGTTGAACCATCTAAAACAACTGCGAATCAAATTGTAATCAGTTTCAAATGTATTTATTGAATATAATAGACAGACAGAGCACTTATTCCTGTTACTGACTTAATATTTATAGATTGGCTTCATCATTGGATGGATTTAATTTATCTCTTATATTTGTGTTTGGAGAGGTGTCATGGTGGAACTTTAATGAAATAAGACCATTTTTAACAACAAAACAGAAAAAAACATACTATTTATTGATCTTTTGGTTTCTGTGTTGTAGTTTTGATCAAATACTCATAGCACATCGTTGGCTAACCTGCTGTGAAAAAGACAGAATACAGAGAAGCTGATAATAATCATTTATTATATGTACCTGCCTGTGTTTGTGCATTTATAATAACAACAACAGATGTGAAATGAACACTTAGAGAAACTGCCTTCTCTGTACGACTGTAAACAATGCTCTGTGAATAATGCATGTCAGATTCTGATAAATATAAACCTAGATTAATATGAATGCCTCTGAAATGGTTTAGTGGGTCAGCCAAATGCATTGATCCGGTGCAGCGCTTGTATTACACATTCTCACTGAAAACAGGAAGGTTGTTGGTAAACGGAGAGGTTTACGGCTCCTGAAATATTAACGAGGACATCTTCGAGTCTGTTGTTTGTGTTACGGAGGTCTGTGGGCGGTGAAAATAACGAGCACCGAGGAAGATTTTCTATGTAAATCTAGCGAAAGTTCAGCGGATCCAAAAAACGTGACACTTACTGTTGTCTTTGCAAAGAAAATCCTGTAAACAAGCCTAACTAATCCATGAGTTACAGGCGGATAAGTGTCTTACAGCAGCAGCTTATATTGATCCGTGTGTAAAGAGTGTTAAGAGGATGCCATTATCTGTCCAAACCTCAGAGTGTGTACTGTAAGGGTACATATTACTGTATTTTCATTCAGTCTCCCAAAAGTCTAATAAATAAAACCAATGGCACCTGAAAAATCACTGTTTTACGAGGCATATTGACTTTGTATAAAGGTCCGACTGGATACAATAAAGTCATGATGAGGATCAATGGCATTTGTCGTAAAGATGACTTTTACGGTTACGTTTAGAAAGTGCCAAAGCATTTTTTTTTATTTCAACATAAGCAAAACTTACTTTAAACTTAACAAAAAATGCCCCGAGTCCAGTGTAACTATGGGTTTTGGACACTATTTTCTTGGAAGACTGTAAATATATAAATACACTACAGGATAGATGCCATAATAAACAATTTGGACCATTTTGTTTACACCAAAAAAGAAAAATAAAGAATCAAACTTGCCTCAAAATGAAATCAAATGAATAAAAAAGTGTCATTCCCCTGTTTCCTGTCAATCAGAGTCTTGTATGTGTAAATTTTCTGCATATTTTACCTTAAATGATCAAATTGTGATGTTTTTTTAGGTAAATAACAGTGGCTCAGTTGTTGATTGATTGTAAAGTGACTGAATTGAGTTGAAATAACGTTAAAACGGCTCATGACGAGTTCAATATTACAAACTAAACTTTTATTTCTCTTGTAAAATCCACATCATCTCTTTCTAATGACACATCATTATTCCACATGAAGGTGCGAGGTTTGCAGAAATGTCAAATAGTGACATTTCCGGAGTGTGATTTATTTTTCTAATGTTTCTAATCTGATCTCTCTCTGGGTTTTTTTGCAGGTTGAGCAGAGGAAGGTGTGGCTGAGACGCTCGAAGTAACACAACCGGCTCATCCCAGGTTTGGTGGCTACATGCTCAGTTCTCTTCAGTTTTGAGAAGGACCACTACAAATCAGCAGGAAACATGGATTTTGTAATGAAGCAAGCTTTAGGAGGTAAGACAGAGCCACTTTATCCTTTTATGGGACAAGTTTTTACGTCATACGCTTCACAATGACCCTTTTGAACCTTTTAACGCTTCGGTTTTGAACAAATAAAACAGGAAAATAAGACGTTAACTCTGTAAAGATAATGTGACAGATGTGATCACATATTTGTATTTTCTGGAGGGTTTTATTAACACCTCGGGCGCAGCTTATGGGACTAATTCACTAAGAGCGCCATAAAAAGCGTCCCGCGAGCGTCCCTCGAGGCCCAGGAGTCGATGCCTCTCTAAATCAAGTCTAGTTTCATCAGCTCAGTGACCACCAGCCTCAGCCTAATGAGATTTATCCGTCTTTTCCTCCAACACCGTCTTCTCTCGTTTAGACCTGCTCCTCCTCTGCTTCTGCACTTTCTCTCAAATCCTCGTCGTACTTTACTTCGAGGTATTCGCTCACAACATACTCAAGTGGTTGTTGCATTTCGGCCAGAGCTTTTATTTTCAACTTTCAAATGTCAAGGAGCATGCATTTGATGAAAAATGATGGATTTTTTGGGGAAAAAATTGTAGAAATTAGAAGAAGGAGAAGTAAAAAAGTGAAAAATACAAAGGAAATTGCATTATTAAAGTAAGGAGCATTGGAGAGACAAACAGGGAAAGATACCAAAGCGTCTTTTTTAATTGAACTTAACCAAAATCTACTTTAAACTTAACAAAAAATGCCCCAAGTCCAGTGTAACTATGGGTTTTGGTTTGATCAAGTGGTTGTTGCAGATCGGACAGAGGTTTTATTTTCAACTTTCAAATATCAAGAAGCATGCATTTGATGAAAAATGATGGATTTTCTGGGGGGAAAATTGTAGAAATTAGAAGAAGGATAAGTAGAAAGTAGGATCATTGAAGAGACAAACACAATCCAACCCAAATGAAGAGGGGTCATGGTTAATTTGGAGTTTTAAAATTGGAAAACATGCACTAAACATGTTTCCTTCCATTTTAACTCCTATTTGTTTAAGTGGATGTGGTCCTGTTTCTTTCTGGGAATAGCAGCCAGTCACATTAGTTTCAACATGCATCCAGAAGCTTAATGAACTTCAAATCACTAGTGCATATACATCGTAGAGCTCTTTTTCTTCTTTTTTCGTACATTACTCGTGACAGAAACAGCACAATGAGCCTCGAATGAAGGAAGCGGGTTTAATAAGAAAAGCTAAATTAGGTTAAAAGCACATCTGTCTTGGTTTAGTAGCGTTGCAGCTGGAGTCCGAGGGAAGCGCGTGACCAATCAGAGCAGAGTGCCTTTTACATGGAGTGCTTCCCACAGTGAGAAGGTCACAGTGGTCAGTGGGGAGTCTGGATCTACTCTTATCTTTGTTCTTTTTAGGTAAAAGACACGCCAAAGACACGCAGGGTTTCTCTGGAGAGTCATTTACTGTGAAATATGCACTGTTTTACTGTAAGAGTGTCTAAATTATTGAGTAGGAACAGTTATATTCTGTAAAGATGGCAGTATTTGGGCTAAAAAAACAGACCAAATGGGATTTTTGCAGCTTTACATCATTTGCTTAAATATAATAGGTATAATATATGTGTATTTTTTCATTCTTTTTGGATTAAGCCATAAAACAAGTTACTTAGTCTGAAAGTCATGATTGCAATGTGTGTTGTGTGTGAAAGACTGTAAAAAACTTCATATTTAACAGTGTACAATGGCAATTAAAGAATAGGAAATCAGCTATATTTTGATACAATTCCCAAATTATACAAATTATTACAGAATTTAATCTGTCTATTGTCAGTTTTACACACAAACATCATATTTTATAGTATTATACGGCAAATAATGGACTTACTGGTGCTACTAATAACTATTTTCACAGTCCCTGCGTCTTCATGAATTGTGAGAGCAGTGAGGGACTGATTGTGGCCTTCCATCTAAAAAGGAGTTAAATAGTATTCCTCAAAAACAACGTGTAGATTTTAAAATGCCGAGCTGAAGAAAACCCCAGATTTAGTGCAGAAACTGAAGCCGGTTTCTGTCCACAGCTGGTTGGAGGAGAATCACAAGGCTCTAAATCTGCCCCGGAGAAAGTAGAACAGTGGACCATAAAACCCTCGGGTGGAGCCGGTCCCCCGTCTCTCTTTTCTAATCCCACCCCCGCTACTCCTCACGCCTCGCTGTAATTTACCCTCGTCCATCTCTTTCCTCCCAGATTGCACCGCTCGCTCCGGTTTCCATCCATCCTCGGTTCTCTTTGCTCTGAGTGGCGTTGGGGGCTGGGGCACCACCATTTTACTCTCACTCTCCAACCTCCATTTCGTCCAAATTGGAAGCGGATTTAAGCAGTAATACTCCTGTCTCTGCACAAAAAAAGCAATTCTCTTTCTTTCTCCCAACGGCAGCTGTAATGAGACACTGGAGCTTTACTGTTCAATTAGACATTTTTTTTATTTGCCATTTACTCAGGTTTGCTTTGGACTGATTGGCTGGAAATAAGCTTTTAAACCCAATTCATTAGCAAACATAGCGCTCACACATAAACACATAGCTTTCTACTCAGGTGAAAATAATGGACAGATAAAATAAATGTCCTGAAAAACTGCAGTGTCCAAACTAATAACAGTGTGGCTGGAAATTAAAGACGTCATCCAGCCTCGGAAAACAGAAAAAGTGATTATTCTGTTGCCGTTTTCTTACATATTCCCTAAGAATGAAAATCCACGTTTGGGAAAAGTCCAGTCAAAGTCCAGGCTTCAACCCAAGTGACCCAAATGGGGCTTTAAGGGAGCTTTGCACCACTGAAAACACCTAAAACCCCAATGAACTGAGGCAATGCTGTAGAGAAAAGTTCACAGTCCTCCACAGTGATACCAGAGACTGATAAGGTCCCACAGGACGCCATTAATTCATGTTATTGCAGCTAAATGTGAATCTTCAAGATATTAAATCTCCGTTTTTCCCACAGGGTTTTTCACTAAACCTCGCTCTAGCTTCATTAAAACAACAAAGCTTTTATTCTCACAGTATTTTTCTCGGTGAGTTGTTCGTTGCCGTTCCAGGATCCGTCCATCTAAAGTCGAGGTGTTATTAGTCGCTCCCCCATCGAGGTGTTGTGTCGGCCGTGACCTTTTCTCCGTGAGATGACTGCCATTTACTTCAGCGGGACACAGCTGGCCGTCTCCGAATATATACACACCACACATGCACACGGTGAAATCATGCCCAGGGAGGGTAAGAGGGGCAGTAAAAGCACCACACGCCGCAGATGAGGGCTCTTTGGTCCCAAGGCCATTTTAAAATGAAGTGCTGTTCGACCAATAAGACGGCTCCATTCGGACGGGCATGTCGACAGAGGGATTCAATGTTTTATGCATGTTTGGTTGTTTTATAATGCATGAGTGAGATTTGGTTCAACAAAATGCATTTGTTTGCAAAGTCTCCAGCACAAACACGAGGATCTGTGTAAAAACTAAATAAATGTGTTTTTTTAGCACTAGCAAATGGCTTTAAGGACTGTTTTAAAACTCTTTTTTACTGTTTTATTTAGTTTTTTAGTGTAATCACCTAAAGCTTATTGTAACAGGAATCATCTGTGAAAAAATGAGACCTTAAGACGTGATCTAGTCTTTATAATTGAGGATTTTAATAGATGAGAATGATCAGTCCACAGCAGGATTTTGTCCAATCACAGCTCACTTCAGGTAAAAAGGAGCGCTCCCATTGGTCGACACTGATGTCAACAACGAAGGAACAAGGAAATAAACCAAGGAAATGGGTTATTCTGTTGAAAATATGTCTTATTTTACAGAGAAACAGCTCAAAAAAGATAAAAATAGAGCAATAGCAGCAAATGAAACATGGATAAATGTTGGAAATGCTTCAGGATCACTACAGTCGGTAAACTCCAAAGATAAAAGTTTCAGTTCAGCTCTAAACTTTGATTTAATGTAACATATTAGTATTTTGTGCTGGAAAATTGGTCTGGTTTTAACTTTTTTAAAATAAAAAAAGCAGGAAAACTCACTACGCTGCTGTTGGAGGAGAGTTTAGGGGCTGTCTAGTACTGGTCTATCACCTGTGGACATAAACCTAATTTAAATGAATTAAATAAGAGATTATTTGGGAAATCACACCTCCTTAAGTTCGTCTGCAGTGTCCCGGCCTCGGTCGACAGGATCCTCTTCAGAGTGATTCATCCACTGAAAGTTTGATCTAATTTGGAGGAGCACACACATAAACACAGCGCGGCCGGGACTCACTAATCTCATCAACCCTCAACATTTCATCGGAGCGGACTGAGCTATAGATTTCAGCTGCGGGCCACAGATCGCATTTAGGGGTTGTTTAATTAGAAATCGGATTCATCAGAGTTTCCACGTAGCGCTCGATGAATCAGAGACAAAGTCCAGCCGGAAAACAACAACCGTGAACGTCTAGAACTTCTCTTTCACCGCTCACTATGTGCCATTTTGGTGCCATCGTCGAGTACCATATCATTTATTAAACACTGATGATGCGGCTGAGGTCGTTTTTTTTTTTTGCACCAGGTCCAATTGCAGCTTTGTGTTTCCACTTAAAGGCGATTTAGCTCGAAGTTAAGAGAGTACTTCATCACACGCCATGATTTACTAAAGCTGTGGACTTGCAATTCCAGCTGACTCCGTGAGAAAAAGTGTCTTCATTTTGCACTTGGCAGCTCTCATTTAGAAGTGTGCGTTATTACCGAGAACATATTGATTACTAAAGCGAGTAAACAGAACGAATGATGGTGATGAACTTTAAATAAAAGTCATACGTTTTCCACTGCATCAAAGCCCTACACTTTCATTGAGTCGCGCGGGTCGGGTCCAAATAACACACCTCCACCTTTTAGTGACTGTTTCAGAATAAATGAACCAAATGACAATGACTAAAGAGGTGTATGATGCTTATTTTGGAGGATTTGTGCACCTTTTTGACATTAGAAACTGATACTGACACCTATACCATTCTGCTCCAGTGCAAATAAGGCTTTTGTGAACTTTAATATTTCTTATTTAAGCATTTCTATAAAGCTTATAAATGCATTTCTTCCATTAACATGACAGAACTTAGTTTTTTTGCTCTTAATATGGGATCATAACTCACAGATGGCAACTAAAAACTGTCTCAAATTAATAACTCACCACAGTGTATCTGTAAAAAGTAGGTGTTTATAAGAATTACAAAACACAAAAAGCTATTTACATTGAACAACGGAGTTTCAATACAAGGTGTGCTCTGTGTAAAATGTAAGATGTCGTCATATTGTGCGGAGATAATATCCAAAGGCTTATTCGGCTCATTTTTTCTTATCCTTAAAATCATATTGTGTGGGTTTATCTCTCTTCTTGCTTCAGACACGTTCACCTTTTCTCATAAAGAAACATAATGAAAGATAATACGGAGATAATCGCGGCAGGATCAGGTCAGAGAGGTGCTGACGGAGTGGCCCGAGCTCATGGTCTCATTTCCTCTTCAGCAGACGGTTCGATCACAGGTTGATTAGTCCTGCCTCAGACTCGTCCAGTTTTCAGACTCGCTTCTGTCGGACCAGAGTCTACAATAATAATGTTACTCTTACTGTTACAGATCGATACTAACGTTTTTAAGATCTGTTATGGTCTAAATTGTTACTGACTTCTTCTGTTATCACTGGACTGCCTTAGGTTACCACGGCAACAGTGAAACTAAATGAGGGATTAAACCATTAATAACTATTCTTCATTTTGTGTTTAGCAGCACAGACACAGGCAACGACTGACAATAAACTCTATGTTTTTATATTATACAGTGAAATACATGAAGTGTAGTTCAAATACTGTTTGTCCCAGTGTTGTTGCCGTATCCAAAATGGCAGACGACGAGCACTTTCTGATGGAAATTATGTAGAGACGCGAATCAAGGAGAGATAATGAGACGTCGTAAATGTGCTAATGTTATTTTTTAGCAGTTATTAGCCTGTTAGCAGCGGTTTAAGAAAAGGAAGCCTATTTAAAACATAAGAAGAATATGCTGAAACCTCTAAATACCAGCGTAAATAAATAAATATAAGTATAAATGGACAAAAATGAGTTGTACTGTCAAAGTATAACATTATAATTAAGGACTTATATTAAACTAAAATTAAATAAACGCTAAATAAAACTCTGACTGAGTTTAAGAGCTTCATGTGCATTGTTCAACTCGGAAAAAACTATTTCCTGACGAGCTCATGAATGCACCATTAGTTTTAGAGTAAGAATTTCATTTTAAACATTTTCAAATAAAGTAAAATACTTTGTTTGTTTGTTTTTTTTGTTTGGCTCAGTGTCTTTTGACTAATTCAAATCTAAGACATTCTTTTCCATAAAACTAATCTCAGATGTTTTGGACGTTGAACCAAAACCAGAGTGTGTCCTGTGTTTCCCTCCAACAGCTGATCGGTGTTTTTCCAGCTCTTCCAGGCGGTCACTGGGGGGCAATTTGGAAATAGCTGCCATCTATTATTTAAATGAGCTACATTTTTCACTTGTCTACCCTCTGAACAAGCTTCCAGCAGTCTGGCCATCCATCTGACCAAGTGGGCTTAATGGTCCATGTCCAGTCTCTAATTAACATGCTCTTCTATCAATCCTCTGCCAGGTTTGTCCACAGTGTCCAGCTCCTGTTTGTCCCAAGCATTGATCATATTCTAAAGTAAAGAATTGGCTGGTATTAAACAGAAATAAATCAAGGTTTTCTGGCATCCTTCACTGAGAAGTCATTGAAATGCAAAACACTTCTATGATTTAGTCACAGTCATATTTTTTATCTTCTTAATTATCACGACACACTCCGCTCTCACCAGCTCCTCTCGGCTTTTATCCTCTTACTTTTATCTGAGTTTGCTTTTCTTCTGTCACTCATCACTTCGTACTCGCTTCTAACGAGCTTTAAAACACAAAGATTAGACACGGTTTGCATAATTTCAGCTTTAAACTTCTCTCTAGAAATAATGAAGCGCCGAGTAAACAACAGTGAACCGCCGTGCGTCTAAAATAATTGCACCGAACGCGACGCAAACATCAAAGACGTGAGTTCGCGGCTCGGCTTTTGGAGGTTTTAGCGTTTGAAGTGGAAGCTCTGAGGGACGGGGACCCGGAGGAGGTTTTAGGGGGATGTGGTCCCGGGGGTGGGTGTGGGTCAGCAGAAGGGCAGCGGGGTTTTGGAGGTGATAAAGTTGTAGAAAAGGGTCTAAACGGTGGGAAAGGAAAGGAAAGGGATTGATTTTGAGAAGGGAGAAGGTTTGGTTTGGTGATGTGGAAGGTTCTGGTTATAAACAAACACTCAACAATAAAATAAAGAAGTAAAAGTAAATATATACAGTGATAAACAGTCAAAGAATATGTGTGATTTAGATATGTACAGATGTAAGATGGAATAATACTGAATATAAATTATATATGCTCCAGGATGATGCTAAGGAAGGAGTTTGAGGATGTTTTTTTAATGTTTTTGTCAAGCTTTCTAAAAGTTCTACATCTGTTACATGGATTAGTAGAACGTTATTGCGATTCAAGCAGGTATTTGTGACATGAATGTTGCAGTTGTTCATATTATAAGAATAAGGCAAGATGTATCAAATTAAACTAAGGAAATCAAAAACAAGATTAGCTCCTAAATCATCAGAAATGTTTTTGACAGAAGTGGATGGAGTAATATTCAGTGACTGAGAGGAAATGATACTTAAATACTCAGAATATAAGTGGTCTGATCTGAATATTAGGACATTGCAGACCTTTTAATAAAGCATCACTCACTAAATATAAAATATCATAGACTATCATTGGATCTGTATCACATTGGATGAATTTAATGGTTCACTTCTTGTCATTTTCCTTCTCAGTAGCTACACTGACCTTTTAAAACCACCTAGACTCTGCTCTAATCTCTCCACGTGGACAGTTTTAATCAGCTTCAACCTAATTGTTTCCGCGGTGTCTCTGTCCCGTCCGGTCCGTGATGTTTGGGTTGTAAAAAGAGTTGGCGCGGAGCTGCTTTTGCCTCGCGCTCTCCTCCTCTTAAGACTCAAGGCTTTTGTGTAAGAAACCCCTGCAGCAGCCACGAGGCTCAAAGGAAACCTGAATGAAGTAATGAGTCAGTGGACAAAACCAGGACTCGGGGCGTTTGAGCACTTAGCCCTGAATCACCAGCAGTGGGTCGCTTCAGTGGAAATCCAGGATGTGAACGGAAAGAAGAAAATACAACATACTGAACCGACCAAGAACCAAAAATATGCCGCAACTGTTTAAAATTATCCGACACATTGACATCTTCTGTGGCATTTGGATTATATTTCAGAGTATTTTTATAAACACACACTTTTCTGTTCAGACTTAAACGTTTTCAAGACGATAAACAGAGATTTTTTTTTAAAACTCCAGAGACACGATGGACAAAACAGACATTTTATTATCTGCAGCGACGTAACCCTTTTAGATGTGTGTATTGAACATGTGTGTCACTTATCACAGCATTTTAACAATGAATTAATGTTAACTTTGTACTCTGAAAGGTTTTTTTGTCACTCACCTCCTGGTAACTGCAGATGGAAAGTAGCTTGTAGCTAAATCTGGTACAAAGCATCTCTTTTCTTGGGAAATTAATTAAAGAATAAATATTTAAACAAAGAAACATCACTCGACCAGGTCTTCAGCTGAAAATCCTTTAGTAATGGATCAATTTTATGATTTTTTTTACATTTAACATTTTATTGTAAAGAAACTAACAACAATCCCAAAACAATATGGACAAAAACTATCATGTAACAAGCTTTGGAGCAGAACACATCCCTTTGTCTACATGTACACAGGTATTTTAGGATGGAAATACACATGCTCCTTGTTTTTAATGTAATGAGGATTTACTGTGGAATTGGGAGAAACATCACACATGAAGAAGCCCAGTTTTATTTATCAGTATTATTATTATTATTATTATTTTCAGCAGAAGGGATCTCCTGCTCTAATACTATCCACAACAGAGACCAGTCCAGCCCGGTTCTTGTTAATGGCCAGATATTGTCCCGGGACACGAGCTGCTTAATGCAGAGGGCTCAAAGGGAAGCAGAGGGGGAGGGGTGAGGACGAGCAGAGGACGAAGGAGAAGGACACGAGGAAGAGGAGGGACGATGGAGGAAGGTGATGGGTCGAAGAGAAAGAGGTCTCTGGGGACTCACGGTGGGCCCGGTTCAATCAGAACAAACCTTTTCACGTGGACTATTGGAACGAAAGAGATGGTTGTCCCAGAAAAAGAGGAAAATGTCACCTTAACCAAGCAAACTTAACCTGTTCTTAACCAGTTGTTGGTTCATGATGACAGTATTAATACCATTATATCATATTTCTGAGCTTTTACTGTGTATATCCGTAACATACAGCAACATTCTCATCTGTTTCTTTTAAAGGTTGCCAGATACCAAACTCCAAATGATGCTCTGCTAAAGTTTGAGAGGCACAAAAAATGGCAATGAAATCTGAAATCTCTGAAATAAAATATTGAGTTGTCGCTAAGTAAATTAGATGTGTTTCAATGAGCCACTAAACAGAAGACTTTAGTTAGTTTTTGTAGAAGTTTTTGTGGGTAACACTTAAGGTAATTATTCTGTCTTTTTGGATTGTGTCTTTTTCTTGTCACTGCAGCTTAGACAGAATGATCTGATTTTAATTCAGGGTCACACCAAAATAGCAAGACCCATAAAGCTCTGTATTGAACAGTGACACATTAAATGGTTTTTTTTTGTGTTTTTTATGTCTTTGAGGAATATTTTTTGTCTTATTTTTTGTCTTGTTTAATGTTTGATCAGGTGACTTCAAAACACACCATTGAAAACTGTTCATAATTAATACTTCTTCTTCTTCTTCTTCTAGATAACTAAAACCTGTTCAAATTTATTAAAACCTGTGAAATCCTACTGTTACTTGTTTAAATACAACAAAAAACATTTAAATCCAACTAAACCTTGTCAAAATCCAACTAAAACCTGTTAAAATCCAACAAAACCTGTTCAAATCTAACTAAAATCTTTTTAAATACAACTAAAACCTGTTCAAATCCCACAAAACCCATTCAAATACAACTAAAACCTTTTAAAAATCTAAATAAAACCTGTTCAAATCCAAATAAAACCTGTTCAAATCCAATTAAAACCTTTTTAAATCCAACTAAAACCTGTTCAAATCCCACAAAACCCATTCAAATACAACTAAAACCTTTTAAAATCTATATAAAGCCTGTTCAAATCCAAATAAAACCTGTTCAAATCCAATTAAAACCTTTTTAAATCCAACTAAAACCTGTTCAAATCCCACAAAACCCATTCAAATACAACTAAAACCTTTTAAAATCTATATAAAGCCTGTTCAAATCCAAATAAAACCTGTTCAAATCCAATTAAAACCTTTTTAAATCCAACTAAAACCTAAATCTAACTAAACTTCTTCGTCTTCTTCTAGATAACTAAGACCTGTTCAAATCTATTAAAACCTGTGAAATCCTACTAATACCTGTTTAAATACAACAAAAACCATTTAAATCCAACTAAAACCTGTTCAAATCCAAATAAAACCTGTTCAAATCCTTTTTAAATCCAACTAAAACCTGTTCAAATCCCACAAAACCCATTCAAATACAACTAAAACCTGTTCAAATCCAAATAAAACCTGTTCAAATACAATTAAAACCTTTTTAAATCCAACTAAAACCTTTTTAAATCCAACAAAACCTGTTCAAATCCAAATAAAACCTGTTCAAATACAATTAAAACCTTTTTAAATCCAACTAAAACCTTTTAAAATCCAACTAAAACCTGTTCAAATCTTCCTCTTCTTCTTCTTCTTCTTCTTCTTTAAACCAATGCAAACCTACACCTCCTCGTGCAGTTTCTCATTTGCATGTCCTCGGTGTGGTCCCGTGACCCACTCGGGCGCCTCATATGTCGTCTGTCACAGTGTTTAAACACAGCGGAGCGGACAGTGCGACCTTAACCCGGTCCCCCGCTCGTCCCGGGGAGCCCCCCCGCCGCAGCGCCGCCCCCTCCTCCTTCCAGCTGTGCGCTAATTTGTCATGGTCAGAGTTGGTGGCAGCGCACAGCGTCACGGGGCAATTACCGCGCGGCGTGAGAGCGGAGAGTCTCCACGGGACGGCCACCGACGGGGAAAATACACAGACGGGAGGCAGGGAAAGAGGAGAGGACTGTGTAAAGTTGAGAGGTCATTGCGGTTGTGGGTCGTCTCTGTGGAGCTGTGTGTTACTAATGTGCAGTAACTCTCCTCTTCGCTCCAAATGGCTGTACGTCAGGTTTTTACTGCAGCTGTAAATCGAGAGAGCATTACATCGGGACGTTTTAACGGCGCCGGTGATTAGCTCCGATAACTGCACATTAATGTTGGATGAGGTTTCTGAACTATAGTCTCGTATATTTTTTATTTCGCACAACATTAGGGTTTGATTAGTCTACGCATGACTCACACGGCACTAAAAAAGGAAAACCCAGATGAATGAAATAGGTCATTATCATTATCACATGGAAAGGAAAGAAGAGAACGAGGAGATGGAGCTCAAAATGTCAAATGAAGTTCAGAATGTAAAGTTTGCCAAGAATATTTTAAAAGAAACTTGCATTTATTTGTGACTTGTTGTGTGGGTTTTCTCCTTCGCTGTGAGTTTGACGTCTGCGTAGGAAGCTCCGGTGCATCCTCGCTCGTGTCTCCAACAGAAACCTCCTCCGTCTTCCTGTCCTCGCTCCTCACAGCGGCGTAGAAAACAGAGAAAAACTTCCAGAGCAACCGAGACGTCGAGGATTCAAGGATGCACAATCAGTCAAATGAGACGCAGCTACGGTAGCCTGGCAGGGACACATGAGCGCTGTTGAGGAGTTTATTTTAGGAACATTAATCCATTTGTTTATGACATTTACAGCAATTTACACAGAATTTACAAGTGCGAGTGAATCAAAACGATACAGAAGACAGAAGAAATCCCAAAAAACAAAACCAAACAGTCCAAATCTAATCTTAATCCAGGTCCAAACTCATAAAGGGATCATTTAGGAGGCAGATTTTTACTAAATCTTGAGGATGATGTGGACAAATAAACCAGCTGTGGGTCTTGATTTAGAAACTAGAGTCCTTTAAAGACCTTAAGATGAGACAGACCTTTAAAAAGTTGTCCTAAAACCGGTGCCAAGACCAAGACTAGTCTCAAAATGTGCATTTATCCAGTGATTGATTAAAATTAAAGATCAAGAACAGGTTTGCAGCATGTCCACTGTGTTTTTGTTGTATTATTCCAGTTGTACTCTTCCTTTCTACCTTTAATGAAACATGCCAATCAAATTTGAAATGCAAATCCTTTTGGTTTCCCTCACATTTCCTTTAAAATCATCCTTTTTCATGTTGTAGAGGTTTGAAAAGTCTAAATATCATTGATGAAGCAGACAGAAAGGTGTTAATAAGTAATAAGTAGCAGAAGAAAACTGCCAATTTGTCTGTGGAAACCAATAATTAACACACTCTCTAAGTGGGATTAGGTGTAAAATCTCAGGTTTTCTCTAATGTTTTCCAGCTGATGTGACGTGTACAGATCATTTGTCAGATGCTGTCACTAATCCCATAGATTAAGCTGCACCTTCACTGCCCTGAAAACTCCACTAAAGACTCTCAGTATGAAAATAAATGACACAGAAATAGCTTGAAAACTTACAGCGGGATATTTAATCAAACAGGAAACCCACTTTTCTTTTTCCTAGAATAATGTGCTCAGTTGTGACAGGTCTTCGCTCGAGGCTGAGGCCAAAACAAAAGACTGTGGATGACAAACAGGTTTTCCTCTCTGCTGCCCACAACCAATCAATATCCAGATGAAGTTTTCTCTCAGAGGACCATCCATAATCCAGACGTTCAGAGGTGGTCTTGTGTAGACTTCAGGCCACACCAAAGTGACGAGAGCGCTCCTCAGAGGCTTACACTGGGAACTATTTCTACTGTTCTACCTAAAAACAATGAGTTATAAGTCGTCCTCTTCTACTTCTGCACATTCACAGTCTCTTTAGTCTCTATTTTCTATGCCGTTATTTACTTATCCCTCAGTATATGTTGATATTTCTTTATTTGTTGCTGACTTTTCTTTCATTTTGATCAATTTGCCGTGAAAACTAACTATATCTGAGAATATTTTGGGCATTTATTTTATTTACAGGCCGCTATAGGAAGGTTCAAGCTTATAAAAATGAAGCATTGACCTAATCTTTGAAGGTTTCTAACTAACCTTGCTTCCTCAGATTCAGATTTTCGCTGAATATGCGACACACTTGTTGCTCCTCGACTCGACCGAGCGAAAGGAAACAAATGAATGTGTCAGATTGCTGTGACTCTGGCATTACTCATCACTTTTGGACAGCTTCTGCCTCAGTAAACATGCTTTGTTTGTCTGTTTTGGCAAAAATCTGGTGGAACAAACACTTACTGATGAAGATAATGACAAATTTCACACATTTGGGCATCTCGTTGCTGCTTGTTTCTTAATTAAACAACACAGCTCTGTCTTACGACCTCGGGGCTTTCTTTGACACACTTTTGCACACAACCTTGTAAAGTTTCGTTTCCGTTTCCCAAAGCTGAGGGTGTTTTGTTGATGTATTACCACTTAAGCGTGATTAATGACTGGAGGTGTGCTCTGGAGGCTGTGGAGGTTCAGGTAGAGAGAACAGATGGCCCACACCGGATGGACAAATGTGTCTCCCTTTGCTTCTGTGCTTCTCTGAAACTTTTCCAGCTGGCTATTCTTTTTCTTTTTGGTTTCCCAAGAAGCTCATGTAGAGTAATCCCAGGAGGTGCTAGCCATCTGTTAACCAAGCCCAAACAAGTTGTTGTTTACAAGTGGTTGGTAGATATAAGGTTTTGGAGATTAATATTATTTGTTTGTGTATAAAATGTCAAATTCAAGTTGTTTTTGTGGTTCATTATTAGTCGTAGCAACACGTTTGACAGAAAGAATCACTTTTAATGTGATGTCTGGATTAATCTTTCTGTTTTTGACATATTTAGGTTTATAAAATCTTCTTTTTAGGCCTTTCTTTGGGGCACATTTTCGCATCTTCCTCTCTCTGAAGCTAGACTGAACTATGACTCTGCTATTTTGAGAGAAATGCAGTCGTGTAGAAGGTGCCAGACCATGATCCACAGTGGTTTGAGGCTGTATTTCTTTCACTGAGACCTCATATTGACATTATATTATTCAAAATCACTGACAGGACTGCAATATTTGTACTCACCATATGTTTTAAGCACTTTTACATTGAGTTTTTCCAAATAACACCTTTGGACACAACAGGGATTAATAGTTTGTGCTGTGTCTGGACGATTGGACCTAATTCCAGATTCTATGTGATTTTGCAAACCATTTCTATCCATTTAACTCAACAATAACAACAAGCATCTCACTGAATATCAGACGAAACACTGAGAACTACCAGTAGGGGGCAGTCTAACTGACTTATTTAACATATTTCAGTGTGTGTGTGTGTAGTTTTTTTAATTAATTTTTTATTTTTTGCATTTTGATGAGATTATACATAGTTCTGGCTGATTTCCATCTATTTTGTTCAACTATTTTTTACCAATGCACCTTTATCTTAAGCACCTCTTTTTGTCTCTGTTGCAGGGGCCACCAAAGACATGGGTAAGATGCTGGGTGGCGAGGAGGAGAAGGATCCGGACGCAGCCAAGAAAGAAGAGGAGCGTCAGGAGGCTCTGAGGCAGCAGGAGGAGGAGAGGAAGGCCAAACACGCTCGAATGGAGGCCGAGAGGGAAAAAGTACGGCAGACCATCAGAGACAAGGTAAACAGACGAGCGCTCGCAGCTCTAGCCCTTTTTCAAACCCTTATATAGTTTCATGCATCTTCCTTGTGTCCTGTTTTATTTTACTGAATGTTTCAAGTAGTTTGTGTGGCCCTCCAATTTAGTGGGTGATATTTTTGCCACTAGGTTTTATAGGATAAGCCACAAAGCCACAGTTTTTGCCACAAAGATAAATAAAACCTGTTCAAATCTATTAAAACCTGTGAAATCCTACTAATACCTGTTAAAATCCAACTAAAACCTGTTTAAATACAACAAAAAGCTGTTAAAAAACAACTAAACCTTGTTAAAATCCAACTAAAACCTGTTCAAATCCAACAAAACCTGTGAAATCCTACTAATACATGTTGAAATCTGACTAAAACCTGTTCAAATCAAACCAATATCTGTTCAAATACAACAAAAACCTGTTAAAAACAACTAAACCCTGTTAAAATCTGACTAAAACCTGTTCAAATCCAACAAAACATGTTCAAATCCCACAAAACCCATTTAAATCCAACTAAAACCTTTTAAAATCCAACTAAAACCTTTTAAAATCCAACTAAAACTTTTTTAAATCCAACTAAAACGTTTTCAAATCCAACTAATACCTGTTAAAATCCAACTAAAACCTTTTAAAATCCAAATAAAACCTGTTCAAATCCAACTAAAGCCTTTTCAACTAAAACCTAAAGAATAACCTAAACAATAATAAAAGACTCAAATGAAGATAAAGTCTTCCATTCAAAATGTAATAAAAGTTCCCCAATAAACGTTGGCCCCTGAAAGGTTTCTGATGAACTATTGCAGCCCTTTCCTACTTTGAGTTTGACACCACTGATCAAATATAACCTCTGTGTCGGTCAATCCTATTAATGGTTCAAGAGGAGAGTAAGACAGTAAAAAACTATTACCTTAATCAATACAAACATAGCAGCTAATGAAATTACACACACCACATGTCAGACTGCTTCCTATATTTACCAAAGATAAACATCCCACAATGAAGCAACTATAGGCTACAAGGAGCTCATTTTAATGTAATCTGTAGAATTAATAACCGTCTTTAACAATGGACATTCCACTAAAATGAAACAAAGGTATAAGTGTTTTGAGCGTTGTCCTGATAATATTAGCCTGCCACTATTAGCTTAATGTATGGTGTTGATTAACCTGTGAACAGCACAATAATACTACAATAATGTGAAATAAATGTGTGTAATGATTTATGAATGAAGCATTAACGTTCAAGTGCAAAAAATTTATTGCAAATACTATAAAAATGGTAAAAACAGTATAATTCAACACAAAAGCAGGTGTAATTGTAAAAAAGGAAAAGTATCTCTCAGTAATAGCAGAGAAAAACATGAAAAAACAGAAATAAAAGAGTGGAAAAATGCATTTAAGGCTGTTTCTGTTTCTCATTCGTGATTTGTTTCCTGTTTTTGAACACACCTCTGTCTTCTGCTCAGTACGGTCTGAAGAAAAAGGAGGAGAAGGAGGCGGAGGAGAAGGCCGCCATGGAGCAGGCCTGCGAGGGCTCCCTGACCCGTCCCAAGAAGGCCGTCCCGAAAGGCTGCGGAGACGACGACGAGGAAGACGAAGAGAGCATCCTGGACACCGTGCTCAAGTTCCTGCCCGGACCTCTACAGGACATGTTCAAGAAGTAACGCCACAAAAAGCACCAAAGGAACCCTGCCAGGAGGGTCCAGCCTGGCCCGGGGCAGGCTGAGGGCGAAGGGAGGAAGGGGGAGAGGATTTAGGTTGAGTGAGTTTAGAGTTAGACATGGTAGAAGCAGACATAGAGCAGGGAGGGTCTGAGTGAATGATCGGGAGGGGGGTTCTTGCCAAACTGTTAGAGGCTACACACTGCCTTTTAGAAATCTTTTCTACTCTTCGACGACATTCTTCCCTCTTTCATTCTTCAACCTTTCAACTTTTCTGTTAATTGCTTGTCATTTATACACATTCATCACGAACTGACATCGATTGGTCGGCCATTTTCTGTTGCCGGGCTATGGCGACCAATGAGGAACAGTATTCCCTTAAACGAAGGGAAACGGACATTTCACGGTAGATTTCCAAATTGTTTCCTCTATATTTTGTTTCTTTCACCTACAATTTTATACTTACGTGGATTTTATTGAAGAAACCTTTTTGTTTTTAGGACATGTGCCTTCATATCAACTGTAAATGAGGGTTTCATTAAAGATTATTACATTTAATTCATTTTATTAGAGGTTTTCAAAAGCTAAACGACTGCTTTTGGAAATCGTGGACAACTTGACAGTCTTATTTTGAAATTTTATCCAAACAAAAAGCTTCCATAAGTTTTCTTTTCCTTCTACTTCCAGCTGAGATTTACAACACAACACTATATTCCTGCCAGCTAGTTAGACTGCCACCATTACTGCGGGACAACTCGAGCTCAAAGGGATTTAGGAAAGGTTTACGTCCATTTTGTCAAAGGAGACTTCATTAAAATTGACTTGTCCTGTCACAAATCGCACATCACTATGATTTATAGGTAGTGTGGTCCTTCCTCATAGACAATCAAAAACATAGACCACTAAACAGTGGAGCAGCCAGTACTGTACATGTCATTACTTCCTGGTTTGTACATAAAGCTATCAAGCACTGGGTCGCTGTTAGATTTAAAAGTTCTCTTTATTTCTCCATCTCTTCTTCTTCACACATGAATGCAAACACAACACAATGTCTGTCCTTTTACTTTCTTCATATGAATGTGCTGCCAGTTTATTTTAATGCAACCGAAATTAACCGCTACAAGTTTGAGTAGATCACCATCGAGACCAAAGAAACACTGGTGAGAGCTTACGATTACTATAAAAACAGAAAGACGTTTGGTTTCATCCCAAGTTTGTGGAGCTGGTTCAGTGTGTGACAGACTGCATTTAAAGATGGACAGAGGTCAGCTACTCTCTATCGCCCCCATCTGTTTTAATGAGCTAAAAACAATCATATGTTTCAGATTTTAAAACATTGTCAAGTCAGTGCAAATTTGTCGCCAATTCAGATAATCATTGCAAATGCACTTTTTGAAGTTTGTTAAAATGGGAAATAACTGGTTTGAACTTTGAAATATTATTCACTAAATGTATTTTTCTGTCCATATTCCCTTTTATGTCTGAGAATTTACAAAACTGTGACAGAAATTATTGAGATCTGACACAAAAACGAATGAACAACTATTTCAGTCATGGATCGTTTTAATGAAACATGGAAATATAAACCTTCCTCTCAATATAAATGTAACAAATAGTTTAAAAAGTGTTCAAATTGGTGATAATATTTTTTCTCCACATTACTGACGTTTCTAAGGAGTCCGCTACAGGTTAATGTCAAATCAACAATTTTCTAAATGCTATTTTTGTTCCAATTTAATTCCAACAAAACAAGCAAAACATTACTTTTGTTTGAAAATATTTGGAACAATTTGAAAAGTCTTTGGGACAATACCTAAAGAATGTTTCCATATGATTTCCCAGTTTTGGTTTGTGTAAATGCAGCTTTTATTTTACTAAGTTTGGCAGTTTGTCCGATTGTAAAAGTGGTTTATTTATAATTTGGGGTTGATTTAACCTCTCTCCGTCGTTAAATGCAGTCTGTGCAAACATCCCAAAGACCACCACTGAACATTTACAAAGTATTGAATCCTTTAACTGTGGACTGAGCCCGAGGAAAGCCGAGTGCGAGCCGCGTCTCACCAGTTTCTGAGCTCATTTGGAGAAGAATATATCCCACATCCTTTAGTCCTTTGTGGTTCGTCATGTATTAGCATTTAAATAGATGTACTTTGAATGGAACCAGTCTATTTAGTGACTTTAATATAGAGACATTTAATGGTGAAGCGAAGCATGTTCCTAAACGATCTGGTGGCTTTTTCCATGACTTTGTAACTAACGATTGATAATGATTAAAAAAAAAAAAAAAGTTATCATACGCACTGTACATTATTTTTCACTTTTATTTTCTAGCTCAGATAGGACTTTTCACTAGACAAAGCCATATTGTTTAGATCGCAATAAATATAAAAAAGAGAATATTTGAACATTGAAAGTTCCATGTTTTCTGTATAAAATATTTGCATATCTGTTTGTAAATCCTCACGGTTCTTGTATCTAAACATGTATACTAAAGTATACGCAGAGTATGTAGAAAAAGAAGCCATTGTTCTCAGTGTCTAAGTGTACTACGTGTACGTGTGTGTGTGTTTATATGTGTCTTATAAATGTCTGTGATGTGAGACCATAGTCCCGGTTTAAAATGTGTCTTTGAACTACGTTGTGCACAGGCAAAAGCTCGGCTCTGCCATGTAGAAGTAAACTGAAAATACTTAATACGTTCCAATGTAAAGCATGCAAATGTTTGGTAAAGAAGAGAACTCACCAAAAGACAAAAAAATAGGCAATTTCCTGTTTGTGTAGGCGTCTCCGGGCAACAGAATAAGTGCAAATGGATTTAGAGATGGGATTGTTTGAACGTCTTTGTCGTAAATGAAGTAAATGAAGGGCCGTGATCACACAGGAGTTATATCTGGAAGAACTGCAGTTTTATATTGTCTCATGTTGCCTTTAGACAAGAAATTGGTGCCTAAACTGAATCAAATGCCACACATTTCCATTCAGTGGTCACATGAATTTGGAAATGCAATGTTGGACTGGATCTTAAGTTATTCTTGAATAGCAAATATAAAATAAAATGTTTGCTAAAAAAAAAAAAGTAGCCCAATGTTCAATCGCGACATAATACGATGCTGCTAATGCTAACGTTAGCTTCAAACAGCAGACAGTCTGTACATTATTCATTATTCATCACCAATAATCTTTACAAAGCAGCTTTATCTTGATTAATTTTGCATCTATCATGAATATGTCGTTGCATGTGGCTAACTTTATAATATTTATGACCATGAAAACTCAAGATATGCAGTTTACAGATTTGAAATGCACAATGCACAAGTAAAGAACCACTTATTTGGTGCATCACTTGACAAAAAAGATATTTCAGAAATATTACTTGCTATGGCACCAAGTTAGCAAAGTAATCCCTAACATTTAGCAGTAGGTCTGTATATGTTTTAACTGCACAAAAAAACATTCATTCTGTGATTATTTTATCCTCAACACAATAATCGTCCTGTGTGATCATGGCGTTGGAAAATGGAAGTTATTAAAAGATAAAGTTGATGAGTAAGAAGAGAGTATGTGTGGCTTTGAAGGCTTTTGGAAGAAATGGGGTCAGTGCAATTAAAGAAGAAACATACTGTAACTAATATAGACGCGTTTATTACTTAAGTGTAGTGCTTTCACGCCGTCAGAATCTCAATGTAAGATATTTCATGGAAATGTATGTCTCTTTTAAATTACGCTGCGGAGAGACTGATTTTAATGCAGTCATTTGGAAACACAGCTTAATCAGACACTTTGAAAGGTCATAGGTCATGTTTGGAAGGTCGTCTGTGGAGGATAGTGCAACTTAGTCGCTCATGTATGGAGCCCAATCAAGACCAAAAAGAGAGTCTGTTTGAAATAATTATTGTGAATTTGAAAGCTGACTTCAATTTATTTTTGTTAATAAAACATATGTATATGTCATATTAGTTATTTTTAAAAAAAAAGTACAATGATTTTGACACTGACTTATAAAAATTACATCAAGTCTCAAAACTGAAAATGTGATTTATTTACGTTATACTATTAAATCAAAGTTGAGGAAATAAATAAATAATACTTAAATAATAACAGTATTCAACTTTTTTTATTATTATTATTTTTAGCTTAATTAATCTCGAACTTTTTTTTATTTATTTATTAAATGTCAGTCATTTTATATTTATTTATACTTGCCTTTAGGTTAAAAAAGTGTCAAAAAGTATTCACATTTATTTATTTAAAGCTAAAATATTTGGGCTTAAACCATTTTCACATTTTATTTAACTTTATATATTCAAAATGCAATGCCTAAAAGTAAAATTTTAGCTTTTCTACATTTCTCATGATTTATTATGATTGTTTTTTGGCCTAGATTTGACTCCATACTCAAGGTCCCTTTCATCGTCGGCTCATGAATCGAGCTCATTCGAGGCTTTATAATAACACCCCACCTGCTAATTAAGAGCGAACGTGTCATAAATCCTTGACTGGATTTAATTCATGAGCCCTTTTCAGTGGAAACTACAGCCATACTCGCTCTGTACGTAAAACAGTCTCTCGGCGGACTCGTGTCGAGGCGTCACAGCTCGTGAACTGCCTTTGAAAAGGGCTATTACCGTGTCGTCTGTGTGTGCGCTTACGGTAACTCATCTGTCGCATCTGTGCTTGTCCTAGTGTCGTGTTCTTGTCTTTTTAATCCACTCTGGTTGCATGAGATAAATAGGTGTCGAAGAGGCTTTTCAGTTTTAGCTAAAAGACTGTAAAAAAACTAAAAAAAAAAAAAACAGGGGATTAAACAATGATGCGTATTTTACTTGAGGTACAAACTGTATTTTCTTAACACTTGAAAAGAAGTAGATGAATGATGCAAAGAGTGTCGACACGAAAGGCCACAAGGACGTTAAAAAACAAACAATCACATCCCGCTTTTGCTTTTCTGTTGTCAGGAGCCTACAACATTCAGAAAATGGAGGTTTTAAACTGCCATTTAGGTCCAAAAAACACACACATTCTCCATGCAGTGTGGGGATTTATTACATTATTACTAATATACGGTAAATATAATCCGGCGGCGTGGTATAGACAAGCTGCAGAGGCTCGGTTTATAAATGTAATGAAATAGAATAGCATTAAACAAAGATTCATTATGACTTTATTGTTTAAATGAGGATGGACTTGTGGTGACGCCGTGGTATTTGATGTAAACAAGAAGGACCAGTTTGTGGGATTTAGTGACATCTAGTGGCACAAACAGAACAGAACAGACTGCTTTCATATCCTGGAATAATAAAAACTTGGGAATAATAGTCAAGATTGAGTGGACACTTAAAAAAAAACATTCAAATTGAGTAATAAAGCAACATTTGGGAACATGTTTACAATAGACAACTGTGTTAACCAAGATAAATATGTTGGATCAGAGTTTATAGCCTATGTTTGTACAGTATAGTTTGTCAAAGTGCTAAAAGCAGGTTCGTCGGTGAATCCAAGTAAATTGCATTTTTTGGGGTTTGAGTTTAAAAAAAGAAACGAAAAAAGTGGAAGATGAAGGCTTTTGGAGAAGATTAGATAAAGTATAGGTATGGATTAGTGTGTGGACGTTTTTAGATTAAATTAAACATCAAAACAACTAAAAACAAAGATGTCATATTAACTACTTTTGAGTCAGGGCTTGAATGCATCCCAAAATCTCTATGATGTTAATTCAAAGTCAACATTCAACGATCTGGTTTGTCCATTTGAAACTCTATTAAAAACATGAAGGACTCCATTAAAGACTCTTATTGTGTCCCGTTTGTGCGAAAAGACCCATCGAAATCCAACAAACTGGTCCTTTGGGAAATGAACTGCCTGCAAAATCCTGCCACTGTGTGCACGAGTGAACTTTCTATCAACGTAACATTCCGTATTGTGGAAAGGTTTTGCTTTTGTGCAGAGAAATCCAACTCTTAATACATTCCTCTATGGTATTTGCACTAGAATGTTGTACAATATGTTACGATAGAGCATCAAAACTATCTCTACATTCCCCTCAGACCACCACAAGTGGTTTTAAGTACTGCCCTGGACCCTTTAGCGCTGCTTTTTAGCCACAGCTGCTTAGTTTTGCAGATCATGAAACATTGTACTGGTATTTTCTCTAGAGCTCTTTTATGGGAAGTAGCTGGGGACAAAATAAAAAAATGTAAGTGGCAGATAAAGGGAGAGAATAGTTTGATTTATTTTTGATTTCCAATAGTTTAGACTCATTCAGGGTTATAATAATTTCAGGGCGCAGAGGTAATTAAAGAATGTAAAATATGAGTTCTTCTGCTCTTTTTACTTTATTGCATGTCATATATTCTATGTGGAGCCCAATCACGGTAAAACTGTCTCATCTATGGAAATTAATCATTCTTTTTGGAGATAAATGCATTAACACTAAATAAAAAAGTTTGTAAAAACCTCACTTGTCCCTGTTTTCTTTGTGTTTAGACGTTATTAAAAGGATGAAGTTTGAAATCAATGCAAACAGCCTGATTTTGATTTCATCTCTTATTTGAGCCAGTAAAAAAAAGCTATTTCTTTTCCAATATAAAACAATACCAAAGTGAGACAAGGTGCCTGTGCAGTAAAGGTCATAAAGAACACATAATAAAAAGAAAATACAAAAACACGACTGGACTGAAGGAGATTCAGCGACTTGACTTAGATTATATTTACAGAAAACTTACGTAAATCATCTTAAAACTACTGGTCATTTTTATTTATTTTATTTATTTAGGTATTACACTCAGACTGAGGAAAGTCTTCATGGAGTTGGACTCTTAAGGCAAGATTTTTAATAAAATAACACGAGATATTTATGAGCAGATAAAGGAAATGCTTATTGACATTTAGGGAATCAGAGCCAATCCTATAAATGTTGATGAATTAGTCACCGAGGGATGTCATTTCTTAAAAATAAATGCAGACAAAATGAAACAAAAGGACTCATTTTGTCTTCATTCTCTGTATTTAACCCAGAGTCCGGGGCCTCTCCAGATCTAGCGTCATGTCACTAACTTTATGTTTGTGGAGGAAACTGAGAGAAAGAAAACCCAGCTGAACACAGGAAGAACAAGCAAACTCCACTCAGAAAAGTCCAGGAACAAACTCATGAAGAACGAACGAATCAAGTTAGAAACTCCCAAACCAAACAGAAAACTTTCCAATAAGCCCTATGTCTGAACCGAGATGCAAAACTGTCTCGAACAGGATTTTTATTTATGCAACAGACTGACAGATACAAACTGTTCGCCGCTCACTACATTTGCATTCATTTTCATTCTCCAACTGTCACCTCGTCACTAAACTGCTGTGGTGTGAACGACGGATGACAGCCACATTTGCTCTTTTTCACATTCAACTGTGTCTTTTCTTCATAATAAAGGCTTTATGGATTAACTCTGGTTTAAAATGACCTTAATGGAAGTGTACCTCTGTTAGGCTTTAGTGTAGCTCACAGGATTTTCTTCTGTTTAACTTCAAAGCTCAGAATAATCGATGTGAATCTGAGACATCGATCGGAGCCTGACCTCGACCTTTACAAACACAAATCTGCCGACTCCAGATTAATTTGCAAACTTCTACATCTCATTCTCATTATATAAATCAATACGTTTAACTTGTGTGACATTCAAAGACTTTTTGAAAATCAATGAAGTGGTTAGGAGATCTAAAGATTGCATACGTAAGATATTTTAATATTTATTACTATTGACTGTGTAAAAAAAAACCTTTGGATTTGGTATTTGGTATTTTTCTTCTCAAGACCTGACACTGAAACAAGGTTAATGGATGTAATGCAGTTTTTTCTTCTTTTTCCTTTATGTTTTCATTTTTTTTTGGTTTGTTTTGTTCTTTTCTTGAGATCCCATTTGGGGTTAATATTATGTTGTACTTTAAAATTAATAAAACAAGTTAAAAAATAAACAAACAGAAATATAATTCTTTAAATATGCTTTAGAGCACACACGTCAAACTCAAGGCGCAGGGGCCAACTGCGGCCCTTTGCATTGTTTCATTTGGCCCTCCAATACATTTGGTAGATGGTATTTTTGGGACTTTGCTCATTAATCAGAAACAAAAGGTACTAAACTATTCTAAAGGTGTGAAAAAAAGACAAAATGACACTAAACAAGAGTAACCATTTTAAAGGGCCCAAATCAGGCTTAAAATAAGGGTAAAAGTGGGGTAAATTCACAAAGTTATATTTGGATTTAAAAAGGGTTGAACTAATTTTATTTAATTTTATTGTTCTGAACAGGTTTTATACAGATTTGGATAAGATTTAGTTGGACTTCAAATCAATATAAAATGTGATAAATCCAACTAAAACCTCTTGAACAGTTTTTCCATGGATTTGAACTGGTGTTAGTTGGATTTTAACTGGTTTAAGTTAGGTTGGAAGAAGCTTAAATTGGATTTAAATAGGTTTTAGTTGGTTTCTTACAGTTTTTAGTTGGATCTGAACAGGTTTTAGATGCAATTCACAAAATGTTGCATTAAAATGAGGCAGAAATGGAGGAATATGGAAATAATAAAAGGTCTCTAAAAGGATGTTATTTACTTTAGTGGCCCTTTCCCAGTTTGAGTTTGACACCACTGCTTTAGAGGGATTATGCTGCCCTCTAGTGGCCATTGTGTGAAATCACAGACAACGAGTGGAAACAACACAAAGCAGTGTCGGTTCAAGAGAAGCAGAGGTTAGCGTTATCAGCTGCAAACAGACACAAGACTCACAACGAACACATCTTTCTCCTGAAGCGCTTTTATCTGTCGCCGCGGTGAACGCCAGGTGTCACATGACAGGTCACATGACGCGGTGTTATTGTTATTCAGAGAAGAGCTCTCGCCAGAAGAAAAACACAGACGAGGATAAGTTTAAAATCTTTTATTTACAACGAGACACTGGAGGTGCTCTGTTAAAGTGACATTTTGTATATTTACATTATGTACAGCACAAATATAACTATAAATAAAGCTTACGATGAATCTGTATTATCAGAAGCATGCTTAGGACAAAATGTGAATTAAAAAGTGGCAAAAGATTACAATTTTACAAAGGCAAATGTAAGATGATTGGGTAGAAACGCTGTGCAGACTTTATTTTCTATCAAACATGTAACTCTGCTGTAAAAGTTTATATAAAGTGATAAATGTCCACAATGTGAATGAGGCACAATGAGGTATTCTAACTCAAAAGCAGAGAAAATGGAAACAATATCTGCCTTAAAGTGTGTGCTGTATTATATCAGAATAGTTGGGCAAGATTATTATTATTAATTATTTAAACTAATGAACTATTGGTGCTTTTGTTTTTAAACCTGTAGTTTTCTGACAAAGTTAGGACTACAGTGTCATTAAAATGATGAAGATGCCAATTTCTTATTTCATTGCCCAGTTTTGTTTAATAGTAAAGCTGTAGCTCAGGTCTGCAGTATTATCAAGTCAACAGTGTGGTACAGATAATAAAAGTTGGAGCTAAACACTGCATTCTGTCGATTGGAAGATGGATCCTTGCTTTGTTAACAATCATAAAGGCAAAGTGCTAATGTTTTCCCAAAATAAACTTGTTCTTGTCATATTCCGAGAGCTAAACGCTGTACTTTTTAGGAAACAAATCAAAACAAACAAAGTTATTTTAAGCAACAGCTGTTTCTGGTTTTAGATAATGCATTAAACAGTGTAACATTAAATAAAAAGTCCCTGAAATGTTAAAAAGTGGTGCATCTTTCTGAATTTAAAGTTCAAAAAGCTGTGGAAAAAACCAGAAATCATTATCTTTTACTGTTCGTTGCAGCGTATATCTATATCAGCTTCTGGCAGCACTGAAAAGGAGGGGTTACTCTCATCTTAGAAACACAGATAAGATTAACTTTTGGCAACAGCGGCACTTCTCTTAGTTTATGTGTTGGCAAAATCTACTGAAAAAATATCTACTGAGGGTAATATACTGACCTGAAGCACCTCAAACACACTGTGGACCAGCTTAATTAATAAAAGGCATCTACGATACATTCATATTTTTAAAGTGAAGTTAAAATTAACTTGTAAAAGACACTTTTCTTAATATAAGAAACACACACTATGTACAAATGGGGCGTAACATGAGTCGCACATGCAGCCCGTGTGCATTAAGGCATTGCTTCAAAACAAAACGTGACCGATTCTAACATATTTTCTTCTAAAACAGTTGATAATGAAGAGTTTCAAGTCACAGTGGTGTTTAGTGACACTCAATAAGGCTTTAAGACAGATGTTAAGTTTGTTTCTGAAGTAGTTGTTAGGTTGTACGCTACTGAACCTTTTTTACCCTGAAAAATACGCAACAAATAATGAAAACTATAAAACTGAACAAAAAAGCTTTAAGACAAAAGGCTGGGTCCCTATTAAAAAGTCACATTATCACAGTTTTCATATGAATTGATTTTTTTTTTCTTGCAGATTAACACGTGTCAAGACGTATTGACAATATTAGGTCATAGTCTGCAAAAAACTATTGACATGAACTACTTTTAGAAAATAGAAACAATCAATAAAATACCAAAATAACCAACCATCAATTAAACTGAATTAATAGTTAATCAATGTGACTTTAACCTGCTCCAGACATCAATTGTGCAGCTTGTGTCCATCAACATTTTGACGTCAAACCAATCCAAACCTTTCCTTCCAGTCGCGTCCACACAAGTTTTCCAAGTGCAACTTTCCCGTCTGTCTTTTCTTCTCCAAACACCGCTCGGAGCTGATCTTTTAAAGCGCTGCAGTTTCTCAGCGGCCCCTGAAGAACTGCAGGGAGAGTTCATAGGTCAGGAACATGGTGGCGCTCATCGGGAAACCTCGGATGGCGTTGACTGAGGCTCCGCGAAAGAAAACCTAAAACAAACACAAACAAGGATTCACATTTTAGATCCGAGATTAGATTTATGACAGAAAAGAAGAGCAGTCAAAAGTTAGATAAATTGCTTAATAAAATACACTTCAAGAAAATCATTCAAACAAACTCCAAGATTTGATTTTTTTTTCTGTAAATTAATATGATGAAAATGTATTTGCAATAAAACCACTTTGAGCTATTCTTTTTTTTAATCCAATAAAGAAAATTAGCCAAAAATTAAAGAAGAAAATGAAGGGTTTATTATTATCCTTAGGTTGGAGTAGCCTGGCCAAACAAAACAAACAAAAGAGTGTAATCCAAATTAAGTTAAAGTAGCCAAAATATTAGGCACCTCAGTGGTTCACCTATATCCTACAAAAGCCTGGAAACCCATCCTAATTCTTTTTATTTCATATACAAAGAGTTAGTCTGGTGTCTGTGGATTAAAGTAAGATTTCCAGGAGGTAAATACCAATTACAAATGAATAAGAAATGAATAATTGCATAAAACACACCAAAAACAGTTACGTTGGGTCTGATTGGATCTTGATCAAGTGAAAAAGGCAGAAAGAAAGGGATTAACCCATTTTACAAAGAAAGATTTTAAGTGTTTGAAGAGTGTTTGAGGAAAAAAGTAACCTAACCTATTCCTTGTATTTTGGAAATTAAAGCAATGACCAAAAAACAAGGTAAAAGTTAGGGTACAATTAGCATTTATTAATTTATTCATCCATTCATCTCTCTATCTTCTATCTTATCTATTTAAAGAACAAATCAAAGTAGCCAGTTCTTTTATATAATTCTGTATAATATTTAATAAAAAGATTAAATGAAGCATAAAAACAAAACAAAATCTAGACCCTGTTGTGTCCTTGTTTTCTTTATAAATATTCCCTCCAGTTCTTAACTAAAAGTGCCCTTTGCTGAATAACTTGCAGCATTAACAGCTTCTTACATAATTCCCATAATCCTTCACTTGTTCAATGACTGTGCAAAAGCAAAAAAATGCAAAGACTTCATAGGGGCTGCATTTTAAGCCGTTTAATCCTTCACTTAAACCCACGTTGACATGTACAGTACAGACCCTCGACACCGGAGAGCGTCGGGTCAAATGAACCCACGAGACTCACTTTATCAAACCTCTCGATTTGGAAACGCCAGGAATAGAGCAGGAAATGGATTTAAGAAATGGATTCAACAGCTCCTCTCTCTGTGTGGAGTTTATCTTAGATGTAACTTGAGTTTGCGTTTTCTTGTGTTACACTCGACTGCTTTGATAACCTTTGATTGATCCGATCCACTTTCTCAATAAGTCATCATCAGCACATGACTCTTTGGACTCGTGGAGCTGAACCAGAAAAAGCTGTTGATTTTGGATTGATTCAGATGTGACCTTTTATAAACCGTTCACCAGGACTGGACACGACCTCAAATCAATGGAAAATGATTTAGTTTTTTCGACAAGAGGGCCCTTCTCATGATATTTATGCTAATAACGCTAATTATGCCTAAAGGACTGATCAATTGGCCATCCCTAAAACACATAAAGTTAATATTTACTCCAACTGACTCCTTAAATTGAGCCTTGAACCTAAAAACGACACTGATTAAAGTTGTTTCTTGTTTTATGGCCGGCCTTGTGCTATATATTTATTTACTCCATCTTGTTTAGCAGCATCTTACAAAACATCTACCTCCAAAACAAAATGTTTACTTGCTTCTTAATATATCCCTGCGTCTTCTCGATGTCAGAACACAGTCGTAATGTTATACGTATATGTTAAAGGTCATGATCACTCTTATTCAAAGTAAAAATACAGTAAATTGACATCATTAGTGCTTGTGCTATTAGATAAAATGTAATTTAAGAGTAATGCTTTATAACAGCTTTTTATAAGAAACATACACATACGTTGAATAAATAGAAGTTTGTTTAAGAGTGCGTTGTTATAATAAGTTAGATTTGCTGCAAAAAAACGGATGAAACTGAAGAAAAAGCTGGTGTTTTTCCATACTGTCCGCGTGCAGGAGCAGATGGATGTGATGAAACTCGATCCCGGACGCGGGGGTCTCGTCTCGCCGCTGAGTTTTATTCACGAGACGGTCACATGACTCTCTGACCTGAACTCAGATTCTGGGAAAGGCGCACCTCACTCGAGCGTTTCCTCCTCGAGTTTCACCTCCGAACGATTAAACCATCTGCGCTCTGAGCCGTACAGTAACACGAGGTAAATACGTCCCGTCTCCAAAGGTCACGACGTTTTTCACGTTTGAAAACATTTACTGTAAATGTGACACAAACTGGAGAGAAGCCATGCGTTGATTTGTTACGAGGGCTTTTCTCCTGCTTCGTCTTTTGTTTGTGGGCTTTTCTCATACATTTACGGAGTATATTTCGGAGAGATTGTATTAAATGTCTCACCTGTGCTCCCTCGGTTCTGTAGCTGTGGATAATACAGTGCAGGATGCCCTTGTATTTCCGCTGCAGCTGAGCGTCCGCCTGCATTCGGCTCTTCACCACATCGGCCGGAGTCGCAGTCACCCACGAAATAGACCCTGAATACACAAAGAAGACACTTAAAATACAAACACTGACAAATACTAACTATACTAATGCCTTCTCTTACAATACGAGACCAGTTCACGCTGAAAAACTCAACTAAAACTACATTCTTTTTTGTTTTCAAGGTGAAACTTCAGATGCAATAGACACATTTATTCGTCATTTATTTGTTTTCCACTACTATACTTACTATTTATTTGACTATATATACATTTTTTTGTTGTGTTTTTTTCTCATACATTTGTATTTTGGAGAGTTTATTCATTTCTAGTTTGTTTTTGTTTCTTTTTGTGTAGATTGTGCACGATGTGACAGAGAAAGTGTAGGATGTAAAGTTTCACAGTGTTTTTTTTAAGCCTTTGTCTCGTTTTCTTCATGTTTTTGTCTAAAGCCTGGTCAAACCACAGGCCACATTTATAACCTCTGATTTACAGCACGCAGCTGGATCGCACATATTTGTCCGAGTCACGTGTTCGCTCTTCGCTGAAAGTCTGGGGCTCCCTCTGAGACCGATCTATTCCCAAATGTTTCCCCCTGTTTTTTAAGATCTTCGGAGTAAAGCGCTGTGATTGGCTGCAGCTCACACGCCCACCGTCCGCCGAGTTTGTACAGTTTGGAAAGTATTTGCAGGAAAACATCTGCAACCATTTACCTGCAGCTGATGCTCTGAAAATACACTGGACTTTTTATAATTGTCTGATAAAGCGGCATCCAGTGTAAAAAGGAAAGCAATTGAGTGTGTTTTACAGCTCTGTAAAGATGGAATTAAACACAGAAAAGCTCATAAAACGTCAGCTCAAATAGAAACCATCATTACGGCTCATCAAATCACAGGTTTCCGCACAAACACCGCAAAAAATACAACTCAAAAGGGCATTCTCATTCGAAACAGGATGCATATGTTGTTTTTTGACTTTGGTGTAAGGTCAGACTGTTGGATATTACAGAAAAAAAAGAAAAACTACAAACAAAACACTAAACAAAGCACAAATGTGACTCAATAGGTGGGAAAGAATTACACTATAACTTCTAATATAATATGAGTAACCATTTCTTGCTCTGGAGAATCATATTTTTGTGAAAAATAGAGCTGAATGACAAAGAGTAGCATGCGTTTACTTGTTAAATTATTAAAACCAACTGTTGTGAATGTAACAAACTGAATAATCCTACTTTTAGCTTAATAAAAAGTGAAATTTAATGTTTAGTTTGCATTTAATTTGTCCATAAGTCTTCATTCATCCTCGTATCTGTCTCTTGAACTTCTTTTGATTTGGATTCTGCCTAATATCCACTGTTTGCCTTGTTCCTTATCTTTTCCAGTAGCAGAGGTTTGTTTTCTGCTCTGATACAGCATTTTGTGTTTATTTTATGAAAAAAACTAATAACTGAGACAAACAACGGGTGATAAGAACAGCACTGTAGACGACACACAGATAAGAAGAAGTCAGTGAACTCGGGTCTAAACTGGGCCTTTGAATTTAAAAAAATCTATTAAAATGTATGAACTTCAACAATAAAACAACTACTGTTATAATAATTAATGTACAGCATGACGTACAGACAGATATTTATACAGAACAGAGATCAAATGTGTGATTTTAAACCTGGGTCAAGATAAAGGCCTCATTATATTCAATTCAAACTAGTTTTTGTTTCATTTTAAGTAACCCTTTCCTCAGAGTGACCTGTCATTCACCCTAAAAAATAAATAAATAAATAATTTTTTTTAAAAATGAAAACTGAACCAAAGGAAGCACAAAGCCTACAAAAGAAATTCAGATAAATATGACAAAGCCTCTCTGATTTTTTGCAATAATAAAAGTGAAAATGTCTAAATTTATAAATAATTTTGCTAGCATTAGTCAATCACTTACTAACTTTGATATTTGTTCATCTAAAAATGCAAAAGTCTCCACTTAGACTGTTGTTTTTGACGTGCAAAGTTTAAAAACTATAATAATGTGATTCAAAGTGTACTTTTAACACAGATATTGCGATAAATTATTGATATTTGTGAACCTAACTTTAATTAAAATAAGTCTAATTGAATATATAAAAGGAGCCGACGTAAATCCTGACCTGCGACTCCTCCTGCGAGCCAGATGGAGCCCGGGTGAGGGTTGGAGGTGGCGTCGGGCTTCATCAGGTCACAGAGCAGGGTGTAGGGGATGAAGTAGAGCGCGTATCCCGGGACGTCTCGGAGCACCATGGCCCCGGCGCCCCGGTACAGGCCCTGGAGCCCCTCGTTCTGCAGGATGGTGCCGATGCAGTGGATGGGGCCGCGGTACAGTCTCTGAGCGGGAAGAGTCACCGAGTGAACCGGGATGTTGGTGTTCCCCGCCAGGTGGAGGTTTTCTGAGGGACGACGGAGAACAGGTGACACTCTTTACATTTACAAAGACACAAGTAAATCTGATACTGCTTGAAATCTCATAACCTCCGTCTACATTTGTGTTTCATAATCATGATTGCAATAACGCAGAGTCATATGGCTTTGTTGTTATTTACCTCTGGGTGAAAGTTCTTTTATATAATCCAGTGGTGTCAAATTTAAAGTAATGAGGGGCCACGATAAATAAGAATCCTTTCAGGGGCCGAAGATGGTGACACTTGGAGCGCTTTTGTTAAATTTTGAATGTGAGGTTTCATCTTCATTTGAGTTTTACAAAACTTTAACACCATTTTTTTCTTTTATGGAACTAGTTTTAGTGGGATCTGATTTGAACAGGTTATAGCAGAATTTGAACAGGTTTTACTTGGATTTGAACTGATTTTAGAAGAATTTAAACAGGTTTTACTTGGATTTGAACAGGTTTTATTTGGATTCGAACAGATTTTAGATGAATTTTAAACAGGTTTTAGTTGGATTTGAACAGGTTTTATTCGAATTTAAACAGGATCATTCAAATTAGATTAGATTCAAATCCATCTAAAATCTGTTCAAATGCAAGTAAAACCTGTTCAAATCCAATTAAAACCTGTTCAAATCCATCTAAAATCTGTTCAAAATTAACTAAAACCTGTTCAAATCCAATTAAAACCTGTTGAAATCCATCTAAAATCTGTTCAAATCCATCTAAAACCTGTTCAAATGCAAGTAAAACCTGTTCAAATCCATCTAAAATCTGTTCAAAATTAACTAAAACCTGTTCAAATCCAATTAAAACCTGTTGAAATCCATCTAAAATCTGTTCAAATCCATCTAAATCCTGTTCAAATCCATCTAAAAGCTGTTCAAAATTAACTAAAACCTGTTCAAATCCATCTAAATCCTGTTCAAAATTAACTAAAACCTGTTCAAATCCAATTAAAACCTGTTCAAATCCATCTAAAATCTGTTCAAAATTAACTAAAACCTGTTCAAATCCATCTAAAACCTGTTCAAAATTAACTAAAACCTGTTCAAATCCATCTAAAACCTGTTCAAAATTAACTAAAACCTGTTCAAATCCAGGTAAAACCTTTTCAAATCTAGTTAAAACATAGTGCCAAAAATATCACCTAAAAACTGCTATTTTTAGATTTATAGAACCTGAGATGATCTCTTAGACTTTCTTTTTCCTTTAAATCAACATAAACACTGGGTTTATGAAAGTCAGGGTCAAAGTACGTTTAGTGAAGCAAAAGAAGAAATACATGTGCTTCTTAGAAAAGCGTGACAAACACAGACAACACAAGACAATAAAATGTGAGCCATGTTACTGTTTCCATTTCATGTTACAATTAAACTGGTCCGACCTCAGTTTTATTGTTTTACACTCTCATTACAAATAATATAAAACCTTTCATATCTGTCATAAGTATCTGTTTTACTGCTGTTGTTTATCTATATCTGTGTCTGGAAACTGTAGACGGAAACTGAACAAATATTTGTGTCCCATTTCTGAATCTTTGGTGGTGTGAACTGTAAATGTTAGACAGTTTTTAATGCCCCCTGGTTGTTTTACAAATGATATAAATACAGATTAACAGTGTGCACAAAAGAAGGAGCCATTTTTAAATTCTACAATGTTATTTTTTAGTGGCTCCTTCAAAATAAAATTGAATAATAGCTCATCTTTAATTGATACAATGCACACAGTTTACTAGATTCCCCAAAGTGTATTTCTGGGTGAAGAGACATTTATCTCACGGACTGGATCAATAAAACCTTTCACATATTTGACATACGATATATAACAGCCCCATGTTACTTTGCAGCTGTCCATCAATAAGTACAACAGTAGGATTTCAACAAAAAGCAGATTTTTTTTCATCTTGTTAAGAATCCTTTGGGCTAAGAGTCAAGTCAGATACCTCCAAACACATAAGAGCAACTTAATAACAGGTCGATAAATGTCCTAAAAGTGGCTCCATTTTTTCATATATCAACAGAAGAACATTTGCAACAGGGTCATGCTTTTGACCAATTAGACCAGAGGTGTCAAACTCAAAGTGGTGAGGGGCCGCAATAGTCAATAATCATCCTTTCAGGGGCCGAAGATGGAGATTAAATTTTGAGAAATTGCATCTTGAACAGGTTTTAGTTGGATTTGAACAGATTTAAATTGGATTCAAACAAGTTTAAGTTGGATTTGAACAGGTTTTAGTCAGGTGTAGACAGGGTTTAGTTGGATTTGAATTGATTTTGGATTTGAATTGTTTTATGTGGCCCTTCAGTACATTTAGTAGTTTACATTTTTGGCACTAGGTTAAAGTCAAACAGGTTTCAGGTAGATTTGAACAGGATTTAGGTGGATTTAAACAGGTTGTAATAGGTAGTAGTGGTAGGTTAATCTTTGTAGCAAAAATCAAAACCATCTAAAACCTCTTCAAATCTATCTGAAACCTGTTTGAATTTAACCTAATGCCAAAAATGTAAACTACTAAATGTATTGAAGGGCCACATAAAACAGTGCAAAGGGCCGCATTTGGCCCCCGGGCCTTGAGTTTGACATGCGTGAATTAGACTGACTCGGAAAAAGGGGCATAAAGAAAAATATATAAAGTGTCCCAACCGGACCCAGGTCAAACTCAATTGGACTTTTCATTTTAAATACAGGTATAACAACAAAAAGGGGCCTTAAACTGAATTTCCTCAGAATTTAGGGACCACAATAGCCATTTGTTAACCATCTGTGTCCAGTAAAAAGCAAATGCAGTAAATCGTTCTCATCCTTTTCATCCCACAGTGAACATAAAACCATCTGGACTGGATTTACCTGCGAGCAGCGTCTGGGTTTGCATCTGCAGCCGGATCTTGACCAGGTCGACGGGAGCCCCCAGACCCACGGACACCAGCCCCGTCAGCATACTGGCCAGCGTCAGGTCGGACATGCTGCTGGGGTGCCGCCCGTCGCCGTAACGGTATTTACTGATGAGTCTCTGAGTGTTACTGAAGAAGCCGAACACTACGGAGTTATAGACGGTGATACTGGCCAAAGGGAAGGACATGCCCTTAAAGAAACCCGTGACCTGAAACAGATAAAAGAGTTGTTAAATATATACAGAATTCAGGCACTTTTAATGAAATTTCAGTCTAATTTAAGCATTTACAGCAAAAAAGCAGAAATAACCTAAATGTACTGTGTGTGTTTGGCATTATTTTACATTAATACAATATCAAATGTGTTTTTTTTTCATATAACACCAATTCATCAACACGTTTCATCTGAATTAATGGCTTATATATGGAAAAAACATTATTTGCAGTTGTCTTAATTCATAGTTTCACCTTTTAAACGTTAAAATGCAAAGCAGGTCAGAGATTCAATCAAACTTTTGTGTTTTGTGTAAAGCCAGGATACATAAAACACACGAGAAAAGAAAGAAAGGAGAACTCTCAGATCACTTCCAAAAATGTTCTCAGCCAAAACCACAGAACAGAAAGTAAAAGATTTGGGCCAAACACTTCTGGGGTTTTCAGTGGAAAACTCAGAGGGAGGCTGAGGTTTGGGAGGCACCAACTCAAACACAGCTGAGACTCTAACAAACCATCAGTGACACTAAACTTTTATCTGCATCTGTTTTTTCAAAGTTCTTACTAAACCCCCAGTGGTCCTAATCCATTTCTGTACTATCTTCTGTACAAGAAAGTGTCTGTGTCTATCTTAAAAGTAAAGGTTCATCTGAATTATCACAGACAAGATGTAAAAGTGAAAAAAAATTAAAACGACGATACAGAAAAAGTCCCAATTCAGACATAATAATACGTAGAAGTGCAGGTGTGTCTCTTTGGTGCTGTTTGGTTTGGGTTTCTTTCATTAACAAGTAAAATAAAAACAGAAAACTGATGCAATCAATCATTAAACAGATTAAAAAGCCGTTATTATTCTATACCAAGTCTGTTCTGATCATTTTCATTTCATTGGTGTTGCAGAATAAATGTATAACTTGAGTTACCTTCAGTGATTATTCTTTTTTGTTAGTTTTCCTTGTTTTTTTTGTTTAACATCTGTTTTATCCACTTACAGTTTCCTTTCTGTAGATGGTGAGGACACAGTGCAGCGTGTTCTTGTAACCTTTTCCAGCTTGAAGTCGAGTCTGAGACAAAACAAACAAAGCCTCAGTGACACAACAGAACACGCTTTTATAATGAAGTACTCTGGCATACATTTGGGTTTTATACGAAACAAAGAGTTAGATTGTGTACAATGGGCTACTTTTCAAGGTAAACACACTGCACTCTGAACAATAGGCCTTAATGAGTTGCAGATTTGATGTTTTTTAACCTAAAAGATAACAAGAAAACGTGTGATAAATGTTCAGGGAGTGTTACAAACCTTCACTGTGTCCAGCGGATGACCTACGACGACACTGGACGCTCCTACAGACACAAAAAAACAACAAAAACACAGGGAAAATGCACATTAAAATATTAAACTCAGCTCAGAGGTGAAGAAGAGTGTTTGGAGGAAGACTAATGATGGGTTTGGTGCATACACTTTCACTTTGGGCCAAAACATCTGTCAAAACTTTGAGGATATTTTACGTTATTCTGAAAACTCAATCACATTAAAACATCAACAAAACGGCAACTCAAAATTCAAGCTATTATTTACTGGGATTTAATGTTTAAAATGTTTGGGGTATGATTAGATTTGTCATTTTTTAAGTTTTAGTTCATTTTTCGCACATTCACAACATTTATTACAAACATGAAAATGATCCGTTTGTCAATTGTACCATTTCCTTGTTTGCATGTTTTAAATAGACAGGCCTACTTAATAAGTTGTAAATTAACTTTACAAGGACAACGTTTATAAGTTAAGATATAAAGCCAGCCGTTAAAGATAAAGTAAATGCATAAAGATAAATATGCATAGAGCCTGGTATTGAATGGAAAAGTGCTGAAAAGTTTTGCCATTTTATAACTGTATTTTGTTTAGTTGGACTGCCAAAGTTAGCAGGTCTCTACTAACCATTAAAACCAGTTCTGGGCATTTTAATTCATTCATTCACTTCCAGATCTTGGGGCTGGAGCCTGTCCCAGAGTCTTGGCAGAAACCCGGGTGCACCCTGCTCTGGACGACCGCGAGCTGACACTTAGAAACGGACACGGAGTCGCTCTCACTTTACTTTCATTCTGATTCAGTAAAAGTCAGCGGCGGTGTTTTATGGAGCGACGAAACCCAAGCTGCTCAGAAATAACATCCAAACTCAACACAGAGAGGCTAGAGTCGGGTTGGATTTCATCCCACAGCCTTCTGGATGTGAAGAAACAGGGCATCATCCAAACACCAACACTTTAAATATAACACTTACACTTGTTCTGGGCCTTATTACTTTTTAAAATGCACTTTTTTCTGAAAATATTGCTGTTTATGCATCAAACTCTTCCATCTGTGATTTGATTCTTTCAGCTTTCTATTTACATTACGCTTCCTTTTCCACTTTTACAAACTGCATCTTTTATTTAGATAACATTACATTTTCTCAACTGGATTTGTATTCAGTTTATTCAATTTTAATTCAGTTTTATTTGTATTCAGCCCAGTATCACAACAACAATTGCCTCAAAGGGCTTTGCAAAAACAAAAGACAGCAAGACAGTGAGTACACAAACAAAGATAAATCCCCTACATCTTAATCTCATTGAGAGAAAAACAATAATAACAAAACAATAACAACTGCACACTGTTATACAATCCTATTAAACCCACAACTACAAACAATGGTGAAGTAAAAGTGCCTCTAAAGAGTGAGAGCGCTCCATGAACTCAGCATGAGGCCCAACGCTTGTTTATGCAACAATCAATAATGCAACAGCGCCTCTAGTGGACATATTTCCCCCAAAACAGACTGTAAAAAGTTTTCAATGAATCAACACATTTTTTTCTGTATTTTATATCGATAAAAGTGAAGATCCTGGTTAAAGAAATACGTTTTGTCCATAGAGGGGGCTTTTAGTTTAAGGCATTTAAAAGTGTGAGAAAAGGGAGGGAGGGGGGTATTCAGATCCACAGAAAACAATGGGTCAGATGCATTTGGATCAGCAGGAGGTTTTCTCACCTCTTCTAAAGCCCATTTGTAAATGTTAGTGTTCTGAGTCTCTGAGGCGACGCATTAATTAAAGAACAACAAACTTATACTAAATAAACTTGCAGCTAAGACAAAGAAAAGGACATTTGCAAGGCTAGTTATGTTCAAACACAAAGATTTTAGCGTCTGTGCAAGAAATTTGTGAATAGTTTAGTGACTCACCGCCGATCCATCCTGCAATAAAATCATCCAAACGAAAACTCTTGGAGGTCTGCATCTTTAACTCAGCTCTGTGCGTCTTTTTGGCATCAGGGATTCACAAAAGCCTCTCCCCGGAAGCAGCTACGGGTTTATATTTGAGTAAATTTACGTTGTGAGGTATATTAACCCAGCTTGGAGTCCGTTACTTGAAAAATAAAGGCTTTAGAGAAGTGTGCTTTGATAAAAACCGGAGCTCCTCGACAGGTTTGGAATAAGCAGCCAATCAGAAAGCGAGGTGGGCGTGACTGACAGCGCTCTGGACCAATCAGAAGAGAGATCCGCAGAGCCACACGAACAGACCGGAGCCTATAGCCGCAGAGCCATGGAAATGAGCCATGAGGAGCATAAAGCACACAACAGAGCTCAGAGCAGAGTCAGGAGGGAGAAGTGGGCCTCTCTGAGTCATGTAAACACTGTACTGAGTCTAAAACTGGCTCAAACACAACAGAAATATATATATTCTTACTTTTATACAACAAACTTACAAATACTACTTTCACTGTCCTCTTTTTCATTAGATCTAAAGGACATTTTGGATAGTTTTACTCCTTTACGTTTGTCTTTTAGCTTTAACCATCACCAGAAAGGTTATTAACTTATGCACAGTATCCCAATCCATATTTTCTAAAAAATAATAAGTCAAATATAGGTTACATTCAAAACTATTGTTAGCTTTTTCACATTATCTACTAAAATTAATAAATAATCTGGACATGGTTTTGAAATTAATGTTTTGTTCCTCATCCAAGGTCCTTTGACAACTCTAGATTTAGCAAAGTCCTTGCTTTTTGTTTTGTTTATTGTTTTATTTTGTTTATTTTTGGGGTTTTTTTGCTCTCTAGAACTGACACAATTAGGATCCAATTTGAAACATTTTTTTATTCCACAGGTCTTAACACATACGGAAAAGGTATTTTAGTTTAAGTTAGTAGTTTGGCACACACGTCCAGAATGTCACACCAAACAGAAAAAAATATTTTGGACCTGTGCCCCGTTTCCTCGTGTTGCCATGGTGATGTCCAAAAACCACCGTACAGTCAATGAGAGCATTTGACACAAAAAGCCCTGGGACCCATGAGATATATACCACCTCGTTGCCACGGCGATGCATCAAAATGTCCGCTAGATCTACGGACACTAGAAAGTAATGTGTTTTTGTTGTAAAAGTGTTGTACATGAGTTAAACTGACGACTGAACCTTTTAGCTGCGTTTCTCACCAAAAAGACAGAAAAATGTAGTTATTCATTACAAATAACAGCCCTCAACACCAGATTTAGGGAAAATTATCACTACTTCTGGCTTTATTTGGAGATGTAATCAAAGAAAAACGCTAAAAACGTGATTTTAATGAATGATAACAATATGACAAGGTCTTTAAAAGTCAAGTGTGTGTTTAAAAATGGTTCACACAGAGTGTGTCATGATGTTTTCTACTCAGATTATTCCTGAACAGTTGTAATGTAGAATTTAGCTTTAGGTAATGAGTAAGTTGGTAGTAATTTCCACCTGGTTTGTCTGGAACTACTGATGCAGTCCAGATCTCCAGGTCCTGGTCAAGGGCAGCTGAATATTAACTTGTTACGGGCCAAGCACCACAAGAGGAAGTTAAACTCACGAGATAAATATAAAACACAAGCACTGCCCATTAACTCTGTAATCTCAAAAAGTAGACCTCTTTAAACAAGCCTAAACAACTTTATAAAACATTTTGCAGAAATAAACAAACCAAAAGAATATTTAACATCAATAAAATGATCCAAGGGCAAACGTGGAGCACAGAGGTCAAATCCCTTATTAGCATTTAGGCTAATAGCACTATCTTGTGTGTTTCTTCAGAAAAGCCTTTGTTTTTTTTGTCTGGCCTTCAGTTTAAAATGTTGTACACTCAGTGAACTGGGGAGTTTTGCAGCAGATCAAATTAAATGGATCATTTTCAGTTTTGGTGCAAACTAAAAGTGAAATGTTGTAAAAAGAATTTGAAAAAAAGCCCATAGTGTCCCAGAAAAATAATAACGATAAACTTTATGGGAACAAGATTATAAATATAGTCCTGATCACGACAACACACAGCACTGATAAAAAAAATATAAAAAATTGCGTTAAAATAGCAATTTGAATGGACATTTTTGCTGACTGACCTTAAAAAGAGAGTTTTGTAACAGATTAACCTCTGACTCACTGCAGTGTTTCTGGTAATTTTCCACAAAGTGTGAAAACTGTGTGTGTCTTATCTGCGTCTTATCGAGGGGTGGAGCTGGGCTTGTCATCGGTCGGGAGTGTGGAGTGTGTGTGTGTGTGTGTGTGTGTGTGTGTAGTGTGTGTAGTGTGTAGTCTTTTTTTTTAATTACACTCACCCAACTCCCTTCCTTTCTCTTTTGTTTTTAAATCAATTTATGTTGCATGAAAAACATTAAAAAGATGCCTACATTTGTTTTGGAGACAATGACAAAGTGTTAAATTATAATTAGCGCAAAAATAAACCATTTTTATAAAGGGACATATTTTAGAATGTGTTTTAAGGATAAATGTTTTATATTTATTCATGTTTCAACTATAATATTTAGTTAGAAAAGGACTTAACTGTCTTTTTAGCTCCATTAAAACCAGTTCTCTTACTTCCTGTTCCTTTTTGTACAGATGCCCAGAGAGGACAAACTGAGTACTCCTGTCAGAGAAGTACACTCATGTTTGTATTTGAGCTCATATTCCTGCTAAAACCAATTCAGGAATAGACATGTCCCTGCAGGGCCACCATAACTGTTGCAACCTGCACTTTCACCATCCAAAAAAAGCCAAAAACTACCCAATCAAGCCACGTCAGAGAAAACAAAAAAGGTAGTTTTAATTTGATCCAACTTAATAACACATTTAAATACATTTGAAAAAGTTTATTGCAGTTTATTGGCATCATTGTAAGTTTAAAAAGAAAATACCGAATTGGTAACATTGTGTTTTCAAGCTTCCTTTGCATTATTTACTTGAGTTATTAGACTTAAATGATCCCTTTTGCCTCCAATAAATCACAGTAAAGTCATTCTGAATTCTGCTGTGATTCGTTTATAGTTATATATAGTATTAAACCTGTCAGACCCTTGTTGTGAAGCTGACTCCAGGCGGTTTGACCAGGGGCACATCCCCAGCCTCATTTGACCTCAGAGACGGGGCTATTTTAACCTGATGTGGTTTGATATCCCAGGACTCTGACTTACAGGTTCTTTATATTGTTGTGTATGTAAATGTTTATCAATAGTAGCATTTCCACGGACAGATTAATTCACTTTAAAATTTAAATTCATTTTGAAATACTGCATTAGAAATAATTTATGGAAATGTCAGCTTGGAGTCTTTTTTGAATTTGAGTTAATGATTTAATGATTTAATGTGAATGAAGTTAAGTGGAATAAATAAACATAGATAAAAAGAGACAAAAGTGGTTAAAAAAAGGGGATATGTATGGGTCGTGCTGCTCTGGTGTTATCCTCGCTGCCTGATTTAAAACCGGTGCATGTAGTCTACCTCTTTGGAAACCCTTAAAAATAAGATAAGGCCATAATAAAAAGTATTTATCCTCTAAGTTAGCCTTACAAAGCTCTTGAAAAGCTATATCTACGCCCAAATCCATTTAAAACCTGACTGTATCCAGCTTGGCCTTTGTATTTCTCTCGATGTCCTGATTCAACAACATCTCAAACCATTTCTTTTTGACTAAATAATAAATACTGGGACAAAGACTCATCTGAGAAATTTTGAGGCTCTCTGCTAAATAAGGAAGAAACCATCAGTATTAGTTGCATGTTTCATTTAAATATTCTTTTTTTTCTTTTTAACCAGATTTGTTTGAAATACATTTGCACTAAAGACACAAAACCACCTTTGTTCACACCTTTTGAGCACTTCCTTCATAAAATATCACTTGGTACTTTTATAAAACATCCTCTATGTTATGAAATATTGTTATTAACTATAAAAAGTATGACATTTAAACTATTTGCTCACTATGGTTACAGTTCTGGAAAATAAAAGTACAAGTCGATTTAGGGATCAATTTTGCCAAAGTTCACTTATGAGAATCCAAATAAAACAAAAGACAAGGAGGAAAATTAATATTTAGAAGCGAGCACCTACTGGTCATTAGTGGTATTGCACTATATAATGTCCTTTGAAACCCTAAGCAGACATTACTAAACATGAATAAAAATATAGAGACTGAAATCCAAGTTAAGAAATGTAGAGATTTTAATATCACATAAACAAACGTTATATCTGGTGTTTCTAACCAAAACCGATAAGACGAGAGAAGAAGCGAAACATTAAAACTTGTATTTAAGTGTTAAAAGTGTCAGATTAAAGCGTTATCTCAAGTATTTGCTCCACATTTCCAGCAGCGGCTCTAAACATAGACAGGGAGTCACCAGAGTTTGCTGATGCTGCAGCTCATATATTTTAGTGTCACATTACGGCAATGATCCGGTGACGACTGAGGTCACATTTACTGCTCTCACCTTTGCTCTGATTCATCTTTGATTCAGTAAATACAGACACTGACCGAGACGTACTGTCAGATAAATGTAACAGCCTCAAGAAAAAATGTGACCTCGATCAGTTTTTATGTTCAGATTAAAATGTCTTCTTATTTAATCTTTTCGACTGTTTTCTTTTGGTTCGGTTTTGGCAAAGTGTTGAAACTTTGTAATACTCCAGATGACATTTTGAACAAAGACTCAAGGTTATTTATTTATTTAATTTTTTTATTATTTTTATTTATTTAATTTTTATATTTTTATTTTTATATTTTTATTTATTTTTTATGTATTTATTTTTATTTGTTTTATTTTTATATTTTTATTTATTTATTTATTTATTTACTTATTTATTTATTTACACTTCAGTAGTCTTATTTTGAGTTAAAGCTACTTATACAAAATATCCATATTATCCATAAAAAATATGAACCCAGCCTAATCTCTGTCTCTCAACCAAAATTTTTTCTTGTTCAAATACTTTTTTATTTTATCTTCAAATATTTGCTCAAGGGGGGTTTGTGGTGAAAACTAAAAGGCTGTCAACACAACAAAGTCTTCCCCCAAAAATGTAAAGATTCTGTCACAGTTTGGTCTTTTTTTTTTTTTTTTTTTTTTGAGGAAACCCTTCCTACTCGACAAAAATGCTAACTGTTAAAATTGCAGTCTCTGTGAAAATACATTAGAATCAGGACACTGAAAGCGATTGGCTGCTGGCTACACACAGCAAGTAGAACAACAAACACAAAATACTTATTTATGTGCTTCCAAAAAACCCCAGGATTAAGAAGTTTTATGTTTGGGAGCAGACTGGAGCTTACTTCTGCTTGTGTGTAATGACTGTAGCGTTAGCAGCAGCGGGCTTCACAGCGCCCCTTGTGGCCCGGCAGACATACTACAATACAGAGTGAATCCGTATGAACACAGATCGTTTAAATTACAGAATTAGTGTTTGAGTTTTGGGACAGTGTAGATGGTCACTAAACCTACGAGTTTAGTGCGATAAATGCAACTAAACTGATTCATTTATATTTTATTGAAGGTAAAAACGAAAATAATGTCTTCCCTTTCGTTCATGTTCCCTCCTGTTTGATTTTGGCAGAGGTTTATGTGATTTTGAACAACTACAAAGACATTTTCATTGGGAAGGATTATTTTTGTTTTCAGTTTAGTTTTCTCCATTAACCGAGCAAGAACTACAGGATTGCATTAGCTTCTTGGTAATAAACGTTGTATTTATTAATATCTGACAATAAAGACATAAGCTTAATTTGTGATCTGACATTAAAATACAATGCACTTTTTCCTTTTCATGTAAACAAATGATTATTATTTTATGAGCAGAAAATATTTTAGGATTATTGAACAAGAAAGACTTTAAATAATGAGGATTTATTCATCTCCATTTGCAATATTTGTTTACAGTTCACTTTTTATCGGTTTTATTCCGGCGAGAGCTCCAGACGGTGCCGAGGAGCGACACGTGAGCAGTAAAGAACAGTCCTGAAGGGGCCTCACTGGGGTAACGGCGGGAGATAAGAGGCTTTTTACAGTGAAGTGTTCTTAAAGCGAGGATAAACTCAGCCTCACATGCTTCATCCATGTCACTCACACCTGCCACAGCCGACCAATCACGGGCCAGCGCCGCGACACACCGCAGACGATAACCTCTGTGTGTTTTGTTCTTCCGTTTGACCTTTGAATGAACGCTTTCCTGAAACTGTGACCACTGTGAAGCATGTATTTGATCAAGTACAGCGTGTTCTGGGTTTGAATTCATTATTTCAGTCCACTGTTGTGTACATCTCGTGATTATGAAAGTCATTCTGTAGCCAAATAGTATGAGCTCAGTCTGAACTGCCAGGAAATGTAGGTCACTCTCAACTTTTACATCTTACACAATATAAAACAACTGTGGTGAGTTTATGACGCAACTAAACAATATACGGTTCAAGGGTCAAGAATCTTGTTTGTTAAAAGAAATAGAAGCAGGTTTATGTATCTTTTTTAATATACTTGGCATTTAAGTGTGATAATCTGGCTTTAAATGACACTTACTTTTGTACAAAAACAACTGGATGTAGACACTTTTCTTGCCTTGAAAAGCTCCATAAAATCTAAATCCAATCCATTATTATTGTTTATGTTTAAATACCATAAACAAAAGCAACATGGCTCTTTCAATTCTCTTTGGATTCTCCAGAGCTTTAAAAAGTCTTTTTTCCCTCAATTAAGCAATTGTATTTCTTTCTTTCAAGATGATTAAAACACTATTGATGTGTTACACTCTGTCCATTTCTATTCTACATAACGCTCCAATACAATTCACTCTGTTTTCCATCAAAAACTTCATTTAACATCCTTTATTTTTCCTTTTTTTCTACTTTAAAACACTGTTTCCATAATGTTGCATTTCCAGATCTCACTTAATTTTATTTTAAAGTTAATTTAAAGCCACGATACAACAAAAACTAGGGATTCAATCAAGTCATGTACTGTATATCATAAATATTACATAAATCACTGGAATAAACAGTAACAGGTTTTGGGACAGTTTTGAAAATGTCGCTTTAAAAAGTCAAAATCGGTCACATGATAAATACTGTGTTTGAACAAAACTAAACGTGACTCTTTAGACTCAGATGATGGAGAGAATAAAGCAATAAACTGGGGTCAGATCAGTTTCATAGGAACGACTATAACGACTGTAATATTTTATTGGTTTTCATGTCTGTGATGGTCACACCTTTGAATCAGTCACACACAAGTTTATTTATTCCTTTATTCATTCGTTTCCAAGGGGCCCGGGCCTGAGTTTAAAGGAGGGAAAGTTTGGGAGAATTTATAAAAAAACGTGGGGGAAGGAAAAAAAAAAAAAAAGAAAACAAAGGGATATTAGTGCTTTCTATTTTCCACAACATACATCAGTCAAATTAATGTTTTCATTTGGTAAATTCACATCAAATTATCACTGTCTGCACTTATACATCTTCAATCAATAAACCTTATGAGCTCCATTGTTTTATTACTATTTTTTACTACTTACTAATTTTAGTTGGATTTGAGCAGGTTTTAGTTGGATTTGAGCAGGTTTTAATTGGATTTGAGCAGGGTTTAGTTGGATTTGAGCAGGGTTTAGTTGGATTTGAGCAGGTTTTAGTTGGATTTGAGCAGGTTTTAGTTGGATTTGAGCAGGTTTTAGTTGGATTTGAGCAGGTTTTAGTTGGATTTGAGCAGGGTTTAGTTGTATTTGAGCAGGTTTTAGTTGGATTTGAGCAGGTTTTAGTTGGATTTGAGCAGGTTTTAGTTGTATTTGAGCAGGTTTTAGTTGTATTTGAGCAAGTTTTAGTTGTATTTAAGCAGGTTTTAGTTGGATTTGAGCAGGTTTTAGTTGGATTTGAGCAGAGTTTAGTTGGATTTGAGCAGGTTTTAGTTGGATTTAAGGAGGTTTTGGTTGGATTTGAGCAGGTTTTAGTTGTATCTGAACAGGTTTTAGTCTGATTTGAACAGGTTTTAGTTGTATTTGAGCAGGTTTTAGTTGTATTTGAACAGGTTTTAGTTGGATTTGAGCAGGTTTTAGTAAGTATATGTTTGCTTTCGTGGTACAAAGTGTTTTCAAACGTCCCGACTCCAAACAGACCCACTTCGGGGTCACATTTTTCACGGTGACCTCGTCTTATCGTCCTGCAGCCTTTATGCAACCGTGTTCTGACGTGCTCTGGGTTTGGATCCTGTTTTTTACCTTGAACAAACCAACTTTCTGCACAGGTTTGATGTCATCACCAGCCTCGGTTTACTAAAGTTCAGACAGTTTGTTGACAGGCCTGAAATATCTGTAAAAAATCTACAATGATCCACAGATTAGACATGTTTAATTTGCTCTGTATAGACTTGACCTTGAGTGTGACCTGCTGCTTATGGACGGGGACAGTGAGGTCAACAATAGGATGTTTTCAGGCTTTACTCTGTGTTGGTAAAGTGCACTGACCTGTGATAGATCTGAACATCCTTTTTATTTGCAAATAGACACAACGCTGACGTCATTAACAAACGCAAATACTGTTGAAGCATGAGGCCAAAACACAATAAAGATGAGCAGAATTTATAAGTGAATGTTGCATTTAAATACATAAGACAAATGCCAATGGCCAGTTGCTTCTATTGACCAGTAAAACAAATCTGAAAATCCAGTTCTTTCTGGTTTAATCTATGATTGCTTTATTTGTTCAGTTTTTCTGGTGTATTTGTGAATGATTGCACAGTTTTATGTTAAACAAAACACCAAAAAACTTTAATTTGGTTGTAACTTAAGCTAAGCCATCAATCTATTTTCTTCCACTCATCCAGGGTCAGGTCAAGGCAGTAGAAGCAAGGATTCTCAAACTTCCTCCAGTTCTTCTCAGAGAATATTAAAGTGATCCCAGGAAAACTAAAAGACATGGACTGTTTACCCCAAACCCTGGCCTCCTCTTTTTTATATAAATCTTTTTTAGTATCTATTTCTTTTCATTTTATAATTCCTGTGATTATTCTGCACTTTATTCTGTTTTATCTGTATTATTTTATCTTTTATTTTATATTTTATTCATTTTTTTGTTGTGGAATTTTATCCTGTTTTTTATTTTCTTTTGTGGTTGTTAAAATGATTTTCCTCATTGTGTAAAACCCTTTGTAACCCTGTTTTTGAATAAATAAAGCTATAATTAAAGTTATAACTATCCATAAAGCCCTGCTGGAGTCCAACATGTGACCAAACCCCACAAAGCACATGTTTAACTGGATTTATCTGGTCCTTTTGAATCATATTTGTTCACAACCATCTAAAGATTTCAACGACATCAAAGTTTGAAAACCAGTGTATTTTAATGAGCTTTATTACGACAGATGCATTCAGGACAGCTTCATTCACACATTTCTGAATCGTTAACGATCTCCTTTATGCAGTTTTCACTCTAACTCGAGTTTCTCTGCTGCTGTTAAGAGTAAGTCACCTGATCCGAACGCTATGGAGGTCATAAAACTCTCAGATGTAGGTCAACGCGCCGTAAAAGTTGTGACACAGCGCTGTGAGAAGTAAAGAATGAGGGGGTCAGAGGTCAGACTGTTTCTGGTAATGAAAGAGAAGCAGGATGAATGAACTGTTAGTATCGCTCACTAACACTAGGGGGCAGTATAAGACCAGCTATAAGCCTCAGGACCCATCTTTAATTCACTCTTTTCAATGTCAAAGTTACAATCAGGAGTGTCCTCTGTGAACACGTGAGGATTTATTAGATCAGAACAAACTGGAGCTCGTTTCAACGACGTCTGAGGGAGAAATAAACTCTTTAGAGACGATATGTTGTTGTGTTTACGCTTTTATTACAACAAAAGCTTTACTAGAGACCAGTTTGTGGGATTTTATAAGAAACGGACTCCTGCTCCACAGATGTTAAGTGTTTGTCCTGCATTTATATTGTCATTAGTGAGGTTTTATTGGGTTTTAGGTCAAATGGCTGCATGTTAGCGATGCAGAAACATATAAAACAAATATCATTTTATAATTTGTGTCATACAGCTACATTTAAAAAAAAAGTTTTATTAGACAATTTATCAAAAATGCAGCACTAGAAAAACATTAATGCATTAAAGCTTTTTAAGGCACCATAATTAATCTGGCCACAAGATACAGGCACGAGGTACAGAATAAACCTCAACTTTTAGTTTTTAGGAGATGTTAGACTCAATGGTTTGTTGCAGTCTGTCAGCGCCCTCTGGTGGTCGTGCTGAACACCTGCACACAACAAAGAACCAGAGGAATGGGTCTTATCTTATCTATCTTGGACTTTATTCAACTGTGTCACTGCATGGTTTCCAGCAGGAGCTTGAAGCTAAGTGTGTGTCAAATTCATTAAAATTGAAACCAAAATTAGTAGTAAATTAGTGTTATTTTTATTCATTACAGTATTTTTTCAAATAAAACATACATATTGTATATTTGTTTTATTAATGTGAATGTACTGCTCCATGTTCTTTAAATAGTTTGCTTATATTCTCTTTCTAAGTCAATCACAGCAATCAATCAACACCTTTTAAAAGATCTTTTTGGTTTGGGAAGACACTTTGAGCTCATGACTCCATCTACTGGTAAAACATGATATAACACACTCAAAAAGGAGGAGTTTCAAAACAATTAAAGCTTTTCTTAAACAAAATACTGCAAAAAATGTGTGTAAGCTGTGGTTAAATGTGAATTATGATATGACAACGCTACCAATCACAGTGAAGAACAGCTACTTTTATTAAAATCTAACAAATGTGTGTTGTTCTGTCTTTGTTTATTTGTACTGACTGTTTTTTCTTTATTTTTGAAGAACAGTGAATCTAGAATAAAGTTGACATGAATAAAACAAATCCATAAAAGAACAGACTTGCTTTAATCTCTAAAAGCTCTCCACTATTTTAACTTATTATGATTTATGTGTCAGGATCAGGAAGATGGACTCAACAAATGCTCGGGCCAGAATTTAGTTTCAAAGATCATAAAAAGGTTTCCAAAATCCCCCAAAATCTGAATTTAAGGCAACACTGAGGCAAACGGACAAAGAACAATGACAAAGGAGGGGTTTATTTACTCAAAAGGGAGATAATTAGACTCAGGTGAAACACATCAGGGAGGGTCATGTGACCACACGAGGCAAGAAGACAAGGAAGTAAAGAGGTTTTTCTTTCTTTAATCATTATTTTAATCATGTACACATACATACATATAAGATCAAATAAACATATAACATTTGCAAATAAAGAAAATACCAGGACGAAGAAAATAAAAAATAAATAAATACAGAGAAAGATCTAACATTATTTATGCCTCATGTTTGATATATTTTTGGTATAATTTATATACTTTTATGGTCTTACTATTATAACATGTTTAATTGTGTTAAAATATTGGTTTATTTCATTTTCAAAACGGTGTCCATTTGGTTTATTTTCTTGTGGATGTAATATTTAGCCGGTGCTATTAACGTTTGTATCAAGAAGGAAAAGTCTTTGGGAATAGTTTTGAAAATAAAAGAAGATGTCACTTTCCTGGAGCCGACCACATTTCTGGTTTTGTTGTGGATACGTTTTTGTAAGTTTTTCTTTATATATTATGAAAGATTTACAGGAAACTTCTTTGATTTTGTTGTAAATGCAGTCTCTCTCTAAAGAAGGTGAGTAACAAAATAAAACAGGAAATAATGAAATACAAACGACCTTAGATTAAGTATCGGACGACGTCTTCTTTCCTGAATCAGAAGACTGTGTTTCATTTTTGTGTTTTGACCTTTTTTGTCCACACTTTCTGTCCTCTTTCCTTCAGGACAAGCCCCTTTCGACAACAAAATGTTTCAGACACAGGCCTCACTTTCCTTTAACAAAAGACAAATTCATGGCAGCAGCCCAGAAGTAAATTTAATTTCAGCCCGTCCTTCTCGACCGTGGACGTCGGATGAATTCACGGCGCGTTTCGTCGGCGGAGGTTCTCTGACTAATCAAGCAGCGGAAACGGAAAATGGCTCTTTTTATGGATTTTATTAACATCCCATTTCTCAGACCGGGCTCAAAATAAGGCGCAGGCTCGTCGCTGAAGGGCTCGACATGACGGGGTTAGAAATCCGCTTTAATGAACCACAGCCTCCAGCCACAAGGTTTTATTAGAATCAAGGTTGGGAGATTTATCACATGGAGCTTCAGTATTCAGCTGGTGTCAGGTGAAATTTGACTCATTTTAAGAAGACGTTTAGTCAGAGGTGTGAGTTTGAGCCGAGTGATTGTTAGATAAGACTGAAGTGAACATTTTTGCTCTGAAATATGTTCTCTAAAAAGGTTTTATGTGTGAAGTTTGCTCAGTGACAGGAACAGAGGTGAAAATGGAAAAATCAGAGTGAAACTAGTTACACATTAAATAAATTCACAAGTCTGGGGTGTTAATCTAATCTTAAAGTAAATATCAATATGGTTTCTGGCATCGACGTTACAGTTATAATATCTACAATACTACCCCAGGGGAATAAAGATTATCCCAGAGGCTTTAGGTCACTCGCTGGGCTGAACGTTTTAGACCAGGGGTGTCCAAACTTTTCACTGCGAGGGCCACATTTGATAAAAGGAAAATTTCCAAGAACAATAGTGTCTTCTTCTTATTCCATCAGTAGGTTTTAGTTGGATTTCAACAGGTTTTTTGTTGGATTTCAACAGATTTTAGTTGGATTTCAACAGTTTCTTTGTGGATTTGAGCAGTTTTAGTTGGATTTGAACAGGTCTTCGTTGGATTTGAACAGTTTTAGTTGGATTTGAACAGATCTTCGTTGGATTTGAGCAGTTTTAGTTGGATTTGAACAGTTTTTTGTGGATTTGAGCAGGTTTAAGTTGGATTTGAGCAGGGTTAGTTGTATTTGAGTAGTTTTAGTTGGATTTGAACAGGTCTTAGTTGGATTTGAGCAGTTTTAGTTGGATTTGAACAGTTTTTTTGTGGATTGGAGCAGTTTTACTTGGATTTAAATAGGTCTTAGTTAGAGCTGAACAGGTTTCAGATGGATTTGAACAGGTTTCAGATGGATTTGAACAGGTTTCAGATGGATTTGAACTGGTTTTGGGTGGCATTGAACAGTTATTTGTGGATTTGAGCAGGGTTTAGTTGGATTTGGGATGTCCACACTCAGTCCTGGAGCTGATGTCCTGAATAGTTTAGCTCAAACCTCAATCAAACACACCTGTGCAGCAAATTAAGGTCTAACTGGGCTTACGAGAAAATTGGAGGCAGGTGTTTTGAGGTGAGTTGGAGATAAACTCTGCAGGACACAGGCCCTCGAGGACCGGGTTTGGACACCCCTGGTTTAGTTGGATTTGAGCAGGGTTTAGATAGATTTGAACAGGTTTTAGTTGGATTTCAACAGGTCTTAGTTCAATTTGAGCGGTTTTAGATGGAGTTAAACAGTTTTTTTGTGGATTTGAGCAGGTCTTAGATTGATTTAAACATGTCTTAGATGGATTTGAGTAGGTCTTAGATAGATTTGAACAGGTTTTCGTTGGATTTGAGCAGGTCTTAGATTGATTTAAACATGTCTTAGATGGATTTGAACAGGTTTTATTTGGATTTGAGCAGTTTTAGTTGGATTTGAGCAGGTTTTAGGGCGATTTAAACATGTCTTAGATGGATTTGAACAGGTTTTAGATGGATTTGTACCTGCACATTAATGCTGTGTGAGACCGAAGACCCGAATAGAGGTAAAGAAGACCCAAAAAGAAGTAATGACAAAGGTTTTCTCTAAAACTTTTTAATCCTGGTGTTTAATGGAACAGTCCTAATGTGTCTCTTGTGTTTCACATTTGCTCATTTTCTCACCTTTATTAGTCTCTTCTTTCATATTTACCATCTTTCCTCCTGTTTTTCTGCTTTTATATAATATCAGAACATAACGACACAATACTTTTGCATTGTGGTTGTCCTCTCTGTGTGTAACTTCCTGCTGACGCCATATTCACAGTTTACACAACAACACAGCTTTTATCAAACGAACACACCTCGAGAACATCTTCCTCATTTAAACGAATGACTGTACATACATTTCTTTGGGTGGTGGGATGAAACCAGAGACATGAAAAGGATAAATCACAGAAAGAATGAAGAATAAATGAAGCTTTTTTCATCATCTAAACCTTGCTTTTACACAAAACAATGAATTTAAATCAAGAATTGCTACTAAATCTGTATTTTGAGAAGGTTGGAGAAAGTTATTTTGACTTTTCAGATCATTTTTTCATTAAGAGGAGTTATGTGTGACATATTTTAAGCCCAAAACTTTTTCATTTGGTTCAATACGTCATTTACAGCTTCTGAATTAAATCTATTCACTGTGATGGATGTGGATGGTTGTAACTCAGATTTATTCATAAACCTCTGTCTTTGATAATTCAGTCACTGTAATGGACCACTGACCTTTGAACTCTCTGTAACCAAAAAAGAGGAGGAGTAAACGGATGAGAAAGGCTGAGGTCGGCGCGGGTCAAAGGTCAAAAGGTGATCTGCAGAAGTGTAAATTTCTGCCGGTCACTGCCCTCTGTCAGCTCTCACAAATGTACCAGTATAACTACAACATTTATCCACTTTATCTTCTACAAACCCAGTATTTAATATAAAATTCAATAAATAATTTTGTCCTGTTTAACGACTGAGGTGTTTCTGATCATTTTCTGTTCAGTCAAAGACGACAAGTCGAGCTTTAAAATCCCTATTTCCTGTCATTTTTAAATGTCTGCTCTTGCAAAATGAACATTTTATGGACAAACGCAAAGCAAATATGCCATTTATGATTTATATTTGTTGATAATACACTTTGATTGTTTCTGGTAAGTTCAAAACTCAGCAAGATTTCAGATTCTTTTCTCATTTAAATAAACTGTAGTCATTTTCTCCTTTTTTAAAATGTTGTTAGAGAGAATAGATCACAACAAATTTCACAAACTTTGTCTCTAGTGTAAATTATAAAACCGCTGAGAGATAAATCACAGCTTGTTCTCCATAAAAAGTCTGAATGTTTCATCAGATTTAGAAATAAAATGTGTAAATGAGTCTAAAGTAAACCAAGTTCTGTTTGTTTTGACAGAACACAATTGCATTTATTGTAACACAATCCATCATGTTGTGTCTTTAACTTCCCTCAGACTTTATAAATTCAGCCCAGATCTGTTTCATCGCCATCTTTTGAAGAGAAATGAGCGTAAATGGAGGCAATTAAGCTGCGAGGCGTCTCTTTCAGCTCCTCACTAAAGGACAATAGAACATGAAACGAGACTCATTTTCAATTTCCATCAAACCTCAGCAACACAATGACTGTCCTCATCACTTACACCTCCTCCCAGCAGCCTTTGTGTTCGGTTTTTAACCCAAAGTCATCTCAACATATTTATTATAAGGTTAAATAAGGACGATTAAAAAGAGAAATCTAGCTTCTGGAAGATATTTGTGTTTTCCATCTCTATTACCAGATAATATTAGCAAGAATTTATGGAATATATGTGTTATTATCTAAATTAAAAAGACATAGATGGGTAATAATACAGGCCACTGATCTTGTTTATTGTTGCTTAGTAAAAACTGTAAAAAAAATCTCTGTTTTGGGCTCATAAACCTGACACTCCTGGCTTTATATATACACTTCCAGGACATTTTGAGACATAAAAAGTTATTAAATCTGCCGTTAAAACCCATATCAAGCCAAATTCAAAGCTGTAGCTGTAGTTGATGTGTCCTGTCAGCATCTTTTCACAGTGTCATCTGGAAAACTCTTTGGGACGAGTTGCCTCTGGGGTAACTGAGGACAACTCCAGGAGGAAGCTTTACTGACTTTCACACAATGCACACTTTATTTTACTGCATTTCCAGGCGACATTTTTATTTAAATGCATGTGTTTCCTTCACACTGAGTGGCTCTGTTACGTCCCAGCTTCGTTCACAGTTTCTCTGGACCATCCTTTCACTAAATGATGCAGTGTTTGACTCACAGTTACCCCCACATGCTTCTGTTTTCGTCGCACACCGCTCCCGGGTTGTATATTACACTTTACGACTTCGGTTGTCTCTGCTCCGAAGGCCAGAGTTGATTATATGCCAAGGCTCCAATAAGCGGTGACACGTGCAGCTCTTCAGATAAACACATTTAAATGAGAAGTCGTCTTCAGTCGTGTGTGTGATTGGCTAATGCTGATATATGTGCAGTGTGTTGCTGTCCCATAAATACATATACACTACCTGCACACACATCCGAACATAGAACACACTGTAAAAACGTATCTTTAGGACCAGTCCAGCTGAGGTTCAGGTCGACTTGAGGTCTTCTCCTGGAGTTGAGGAACAAATTAATCCTGGAGAGCAATAGGCCTCTTTCACAGTTGTTTACAAAGATTAATTAGACAGAAAAAAGAGTGGAAAAAGCGAATTCGAGTTCCTAAAACAACCTGTCGGGGGCAGTAACGCGATCAGAGGCGTCTAAACTGCCAAAGTCAACATGAAGAAGAAGGTACAGGAGCGTTAAGAACTCCAGTGTTGGAAACTTAGCGACTTTGGTGCTACATTTAACGACTCTTTTTCAATCTACTGCCTTTTTCTTGTAAAACTTGCAGATAGAGATTTACCGGTGAATCAGTTCTGTCTCTTTTCACTCATGAAACTGTCCCAGAAAATGCAGGAACATTGTTGGGACATCTATTGTTTCTCCTGACCTTGGTTTGGGGAGGTTTCTCAGGCTTTTTGACTGTTTATCTCTGTATTTGGTGATAGCACAGACAGTCAGGGTCATGCCGACTGTACCAGAAGAAGAAGAAGAAAGCTGTCCGGCCAATGACAGAGAAGAAAAAGAAACATATTTATAATCTACGCTTCCATCTGAACCTGGATCAGAACTCCACAACTCTCATCTTCAGCCCTAAAATGATCACCAAGAAAAGATTTGCATTAAATAACAAAAATATGACAATAAATCTGATAAATCTGAAGTTTAAGACCAAGACAAGTCTGAGTAAGAAATGTATTGTCTGCTGCTGTTGTTGCCCTGTCATTATTGTATTTTCAAGCACTTTCAAGGTGTGTTTTCATGTTTTTCAAGCTGTGGTAAATTACATGTTGACATATTAATGAACCTGAATGTGTTTTTTCTTATTTAAATCCAATGTGGCATAAAAAAAGACTTTGTTTACATTGTCGAATACTTAAAAAATGAAACTTGTTTGATCAAAAAGACGTTCATTTAATGGATGAAGTGTCCCTTTAAGTTCAGTCTCTTTTTACAGAAGATTGAAATCTGAAAAATGAGCTACAGTCAGATTTTGTTTGGGTTCAGAACCAAATCTTTGAGCTTTTCGAAGAAGAACATAACTCAGTGAGATTGTGACTTATTAAAGTGACACAATCAGAATTTCAAGCACTTTATCCAAAATTCAAGGACTTTTACAACCACTAGATTAAAATTCAAGCATTTTTTAAAACTTTATAAAAAAAAAAACAACAAAAAAACAACAACAACAACAACAACAACAACAACAACAACAACAACAACAACAATTAAAAAGTATATGATGAGGAGCTGGACTGAATAAACTTTGTATAGTTGTCAGAAATAAGTACCAAAAGTGTTAAATGGGGAAAAAGTATGTGAACAAGCAACTTTATCTCAGTCAAAATACAATCCTACTGTCGATGTGGCCTTGAAAAATGTGATTTAAAAAAAAATGCATGCATTTTCATGCACAGCTTAGTCTGAAATGTCTTTTTTGATGGATTAATAGATCTAAATGGGCATCTATTGAGTCTACAGAGCATCTCAGACTATTCCTGTTTTCAAGTGGCCGTAGTATGTAACAGCATTCAAACTTGGTAAAAAGATTAAAGGAAGACTCAAGGTGACTTTATTATGTTGAAGTTTAGCCAGATGTAGAATCAAAAATGTGTCTTCAGAGTTTAAAAATGTGTAAATATGTCTTTTTTGTGTTACTGTACCACTCTAATCGCGTCGTTCTTGACCCAGGTGTGTAAATGTGAAGAGAAATCTGAATCATTCTGACATTTTTGAGTGATATAATCATTTGAACATGTAATGAAACTGAGAAAGAGCAGGTGAGAAGATGGGAGGCTGGTAGAGTTAACGTGAGGGTCTTGGTGCCAGCCCTCAGTTGTTGAGTGTGTGAGGTGCTTATGTAAAACAGACTTGGTGTTGTTGCCTGCAGCGTCCGTCGAAGAGTGAGTGTCTTAATGTGGACTGACAACGATAAAAGAGAAGAGGCTGCTCGTCCTGAAGGAGGTGTGTGCGTGAAAGTGTCGAGTCGGCAGCGTCGACCCGCGAGCTCTCGGGAAAGCTCCTTTTTGTCGAGCAGAAAACAGCAAAGGAAGCGAGCGAAGTAAGTTTTTTTGCCACTTCAGTGATTTGTCTGAAGTGTTCAAAGGTTTAGAGCCAAAAAAAAAAACACAAAAAAACACCCCACACTTCTCTGAGAGAGATTGAGGCGAAGTAATGTTTGTTTTCTGGGAAACAAGTTTACAATGAATGTTTCTTTGAGCTGCTGTGTTCAGGGCTTGACTTTGATGAAAAATAAAGGGAAAAAACAAAACTCTGCGTGCTGATCTGAATATTTATCACTTTTCTGCAATTCAGAGTCAGTCAGTGTCGTGTCACTTTCAGGGCTTGTATAAAAACAGTTTGAGCAAAGACAGAACAGCTAAGAACATGGAGGTTTACTGGAGTCACATACTGATTAAATATAACACCAAATACAGTGTTTTTATGTTAACAGCTGTGAGTCATGGGTGATATCAGCAGAAAAAATGAAAAAATGAGATGAGATGCTTTCAAAAACTCACTGAAAGTTAAGTGCAGCCCTTCAGGAAAGATGGAGGCTGCAAGGTCAATGAAATGTTTTCAAAGCAGGTCGCTGTTACACTGAAAAAACAAAAGAATCATGTTTAATTTATTACATTCAACACTTTTAATGGAAAACACTCATCAAAACAAAATATAACTCTCCAAAATATGACGTAATTATCATCAAACGGGCCTCTTTTGGACTGAAGCTACAAAGACAAAATTCAAAATGAATGAAGCCAAAGGAGCTGCTTTGTTGTGATAAATAGCAATTATTGACCTTATTGGCCATGTTTATTTATTTAATGGGGACAATGCATATTCATGAACATCTAGAACAAATGCTGTAAATGTGCATAAAAAACACACAATAATCCATAATAAAATCGGTTAAGACGTATATTTGACTTCTTAAAGCAGTGTGGTGGTATTTTTTCTTCTTCTATGCAAACATCAATAAGTAAAGTTCCTCTTTGCTTCGCTCTCTCGCTGACAGCACTTCCCTCTTTGCCTTCTGCAGCCATCACTTTAGCTCTCGTCTCCTCACCTCGCCCACAGTCCGACCAGGATAAAAATAAAGGAGAACTTCCCATGGGTTGTGCCGCTTTGTGTTTGTTGCTTGTGTGAGTGTTGTTTTTTGTGTTTTTTTTGTTGCCGTCTTCGGATGGTTTTCTCACTGACAGCAGCAGCCTGTGGGCAGACGCTAACCTCAGACCTGACATCGAATAACGATCAAGTGTCGGACCCGTGCTCCCAGACGGATGCGCTCAGGTCTGAACGGTCCTGAGTCGACTGGACGCACTGCGGAGACGGAAGGGACAGAACGGGAAGAGGCTGGGACGTAGTTTAACACAAGGCTTCATGTACAAAACAAAAGAGAGATCGATTACATGAATATTTTGGTTTTCCTAGTGTCATGGTGCAGTTTTAATGATTATTTCTGAACAGATTGTCCCTGTGATGATATGGAAGTAACCTTGTGCTGCTTTGCCTCTGGGTTTCCCTTTACAAGGCTACACATTTAAATATAAATCAAGTCTCTAGTACCTTCCTAGCCCCAGATATTAGGCGGTTTCCATCCCATATTTACCCATAAATACCACTGAACTATGAAGACACTCAGCTGTGTGTCAAGCTGGAGACAGACAGCAACAGTTTCACATTTCAACCTGGATTTATTGGCTTGTGAAGACAATTGAGAAGGTGTCTCTGCTTCAGATCTAAGCTTCAGACGAAATGTGGAGCGATACAGAAGCTTTGGCAGGTCTCGGATACAGATGGTGCACCTCTATTTTTCTCTGATGTCATTTTATTCACTTCTCATCACCTCAATTAGCATTTTTATTAGCAACAATTGAAAGAGTTGTGTCAGATTTGCTTCACGAAACTTTTACTGAGTTTGATCCAGAACAGGAAGTGAACACAATGTCATTGAAGTCAATTAAAAGCCTCTTCATTCCTTGTTGTTATTTGTTCGGAAACACAGGCTAAACGTAAACAGCATTAACTTCAAACAACAACTAATGACTCAATTAACTTCTCGTGCAGTCTTTTCACTTCAGCTCATCTTTCACGCTGTTATTCCTTGCTTTGACAACCTTCCCGTTCCTCGTCCGTCTAATATCGGCTTGAAATGCAAAGTGAGACGTCAACATCCTCCAACCACGCGACAAACCCGTGTCCGTTCCGGCGTGACGCTCATGTCCTGTGACAGATCTCCTGCAGAAACCGCTGTCAACAAACAACTTGACGTGTGCTGAGCCTCGGAGGATGAACCCGGCTCTGGGCTGTTTTCACACTGCGGTTCAAAGTTTTCCACTTCTGACCTTAATGGTGCTGACACTAACGCGATAAGCCACGAGGCACAAAGCACAGGTCCCACAATGTGTTGGAGAAGCACTATTTAAGCAGCCACCGTTTCTTCAATTTAAACATTTTTTAATTTGTCTTGTTTTGTTGATATAGTTCAACAAAAGCTTTGACTCAAACTGAACAAATATGTTTGAAAAATGTTGCATTGTCAATGTTTTCTTGTTTGAAAACCATCTAACACTGTTGATAATTGATATACAGAGACCATAGTAGATTTTGGTTTATTGTGAAGCCCCTTTTAGGAGCATCAGTCAATCACATCTAACCATATCTAAGCATACAGCACGGAGCTGAACTGACCATGAACTTCTGCATCAGCTTAAAGACAGAGCTCTAACGTCAGTCGAACTTTGCAGAGGATCCCTGTTGACAGATGGACATTGTGTTATCTTTGCTTGATATGACTGAAGCCTGTGTGGCAACAAAAATATAAAGCACACACACACAGAGAGAGAGAGGCGTAGTCGGATCGTGAAGAGTGCACAGACTGACGGAAAGCTTCTCTGAGACTCACTTGTCCATCATTTTTCATTTCCTCTGCTCACAACAACTTCCCGAAGAAAATATATCTCTGTAAAAGAAGCAAGAGACGCTCACTTCTCTCAGAAAAGTACTCACACGGAAGTATCGGAGGTAGTCAGAAGTGAGTACAAATACAGAAACAAACCAACAACACCAGATAGTATTGGAGCAGGTATAAATGAAGGGAAAAGGGAATTCTTATTCAGCTCCAATGACATAAGGTACTTCATCAACCTCCGCGAGCGTGAATAGTCCTCAGAAAGGTTGTTCCCGACAGCAGTCAATCAATAAATGCAGATCATTTCCCCATATTAGTAATTAAAACTGCAGTCGTTAAACGTATGTAACAGAGTGGATGGAAGCCCAGCAGCAGCAGAGTGGAGGCAGGCACCTGTCGGGGAATAACTAACCCTGAAGGGACAGTGTTGTGGGGTTAAAGGCCTTAAAGTGAGAGGCCTCAGAGCGTCCCAGAGCATCTGCTGAATCACCGCTCGTGTCCCGACGAGGAGGAAAACACAAGAGTCCACTCTAGACTCACAGAAAAACACTCGGGTTGTTCAGAATTCAGCTCAAAGATTTGTATATCTTTAGAGAATAGATGAAATGTCAATGTGAGGTTAAAAAAGTGAAGTATAATCATTTTTATTTAGGGTTTAAAGATAAGAGTTAATTTAGTTACTGAGGGGAGTGTGTCTATGTTCTAACAGCCTAATCCTAATCCTTAACTTTTGCATAATCCTGTTTCCAGATACACATAAATAAATAAATAAATAAATAAATAAATAAAAAAATTAATTATAAATAAATAAATACATAAATAAATAATAATAATAAATAAATAATAATTACATAAAATAAATAAATAAATAAAAAATAAATAAAATGTGGGAGAACTGTAGGGCTGTGGGAACATTGGTTGTAATAATAATTTAAAAAAAAATTCAAACATAACTTTTCTTTGTTGCTAATTATCTCCCAGTGCTGTTTATTTTCCTGTAGTAACTCTTGGACAGTGTTTGATGTTTTCTCTGAATGTACATTAAATATCAGTTTATAACAACATCTAAACACTATAATGACCACATGCTTGTTTTATTTATAATGCAAAACCTATAAAATGCAGTAATGTTGAGGGAATAGACCTGGTGCAAAAGCTTTTACAAGATAAAAATGGATTATTACAGTAAATATAAGAAAACCAGTGATAATAGTGTGGTTTATATTTAATTTAGGGTTTAGTCTAGTTTATTAACAGAAGGCAAGCAGGTTGAAAACATGAATATTTCACTTTGAGTTATAGGATTCATTCTTTTGTTGCTTTATCTCTGGAAGAAAGTTTGGCATCATTACTGGCATCGAGGGAAAAAGACACGGCTTTAAATTCAAATTGATCTTTTCGGTCAATGCCCTGAGTCCATTTTACATAAAGAAAAGTTTTATCACAGACGTAAAGCCAGGAGTAAACGAACTTTGAACTTTCTTTCTGTCAAATGTTAAAGTGTATTTCATCATTGAGTCTAATCCCACTTCTTCATAGCTCCATTTATTCAGTGTGAATCCAGTCTGTGGTTCTCCGTTACACCTGACAGACACGAGTTCAGCAGAGTTCATTCCTTAAATCTTAGATCAATGTGACTTTTGAGACAGACGCTGACGATCACAGAGCTTCTTCAACTCGTTCGGATCCATTTCTCGGTCCCTGGACTCACTTTTAGCGCCTCCGGCAACAAGCGGTGTTCTGTCCCAGAGTTATTAGCCCACGTCGCTGCAGATGGCATTAGCATTGACGGAGCGGTTCAGGCAATTGGCATTATCATTTAAAGTTGAGGACTGCGGGAGTTTTATGGAACAAATAGCTCTCTTTGCAGGACGCTGGTGATTTGATTTTGCCTGTGGACAGACACGTGCACAAACAGAATGATTCACAAGAGACAAGACAGAAGTAATTAGCAAAAAGACAGATGGCAACTCCTCTTATAGTCCACCTATTCATATTCTTAAATGAAATGAAATGGTTTTGAATGTGTTTTGGTATATTTAAGTAAACAGCTAAACCAGTTTGTTTTGTAAATGTCTGGTTGACGTGATTAAAATGAATAAATGAATGAATGAATAGATCTTAACCACATTTCCGTCAGAAACTTTGGATAATCACCTGTTAATGGCAGGTCTCATAATCCTTTCTTTGGGCAATTTAACCCATTTAAACTAAAGAGTGTGATGCATCTAAAAGTTACAACGGTACATGGTAGTGACAGATTAAAGCTTAAATCACTTCGAGGACATGTTAGTGAAATATATTTAAGAGTATTGGTGACATTGGCTTATTTTTGATCAGATGTTGTTGTAAAAACGCCTAATTATTCAATAACATGGTTTGAAACAAAAGCAAGACAAGCGAAAGTTTTATTTAAGAAGATATTTGTTAACTTAGCGAGGTCTGCTGTCAGTGGTTAATTTTATTGGATGTACTTTAAGTAATTTTATTTATTTCATTGTAACTTGTTCTAGAGCAAATTTAGTTCAGGATAAAGGATGGAAACAAAGCATTTAAACAGTTAGTTCCATTCTTCTGTTTTATTGTTGTTCTTTACTGTGTGCCATTCATTTAATCAACAGTGCTGTTCATTTTACTGTAGTTTCATTTTAACATTTCACTGTGACTGTTTGTTTAGTCTAGACTTGTTTCAGATGAATGCACAGCTCCACAGAAAAACCCAGGATTAACTGGTATTTTGTGAAACCACTGTCCAGATTGTCCTTGTTAGGTCTAACCTGATACATTTGATTTGTTCTTAAGCCAGTTTCTGCTACAAAGATGTATATAATCTCCTCAAATGCAACTAAATTCTATTCAAATCCATCTAAAACTAGTTTAAATCCATATAAAAGTTGTTCAAATCCAACTAATATGTTAAAGATAAGTGTAAAACTCAAATGAAGATGAAAAATCACATTCAAAATTTAATAAAAGCTTCCCAAAAGTCACCACCTTCGGCCTCTGAAAGGATTCTTATTAAATATCGTGGCCCCTCACCGTTTTGTCAATGTGCTGAGTTTTATTTCTGACAGATTTTACTAAAAATATCTTACATATTTTCCTGATGGAGGGCTATTTGCATAAAAAAAAAAAGAAAGAAACAGTGACAACAGTTGTAGGAGACCGTGTTAATTGTATTTGTGTTCCAGTGTGGTGACTCTGAGTCTCACGAGGGTCACACTGCCTGTAACGACACTGGACACGCTCTTTAAATAGATATAAAACAAATGAGGGACAAAAGCGTCCTTCAGTCCCATCTGCCCGAGGTGGAGGAGTGTTAATGTCCTGTCAGTCCAGACTCAGGGAGGCGGCCCACGTGGCTCCGGGGCAGGGGCAAACTGGACTCCTTCTATAGTTAGTCCACTGGTCATTATACTGCTCATCCTCAATGTGTTGTTTGTTCAGTCCACTCCTCATTAGTGTTTACACAGTGGCTATTTATGTACATACAGAGCTGACATTCAATTTAAACAATATAACAATACACCGCTCACTTTATTCTGTGTAACGTGTGAAGAATGTGTGTATTCTCTGTTCATTTTAGGTTTTAAATTAAATATTAACCTGATAGATGATATTGTTGATGCCAGTGCAGGTTCTCATTGATCCAAATCACAGTTCACTGTTTAGAAATAAGCATCTGGACATAAACTTGAAGCTTGAAAATATTTTGCCTTTTCTCCAAAAACTCTCGCGATACAAAAGAGTAAAAAATAATTCTAAGTTTTAGTTCTTTTTTCACAATTTTGAAATGAACTGAGAAAGCCTCTTGAAGCATTTTGAAGCTTCAAAACTGTCCAGAAGAAGCCAACTTCACAAACTTTGTTGAAAACATCGCTAACTTTTACTTCAAGGCACAAAGATAAAGCCTTTTGTGTCAGAAAATAAAGACGCTGATAACTCTGGACAGAAGGATGCACACTTTTAAAACATTACTTTCATTTTTTCTCCATTATTCTTTGTATAAAGCACCATCTGTTTGTCTTTTAAATAAAGTGACTAATTGATGTTTACTGTGGTTCCAATATCTTCATTCATTTCTGGTGATTATTTGGTGTTTTTGCTTTATTTTGGTGGTAATTTGGGACATTATTGAAGGATAGATGTTTCTTTTTGTTTCTTCAGTAGTAGTTTGTTCATGTGAATTTTCCAAACAACCATATTTTGTATTAGATCTGAGTTGACTTTTGCATTTTTTCCATTTTAACAGCCCTTGTCTCTTAAAAGTCAGTGTTAATCCGTTCTAAACTCAAAGCCCAGCGCCAACCTTTAACCTCTTCCCTGTTTCTTCCAATAAACGCTGTTAAAAGCCGTCACTGTCCCACAATACACCTGTGTCCCTCTGGACCCGGACCTTCGCTCACCTGGGAAAACTTTAAATAGATTTGTTTGCTCGCTGTGTTTAATTTGGCTTTGACCTTGGAAGCGCGGCGCGGTCTTGTCGTACAGCTCAACGACGCGCCGCACCAGCTGGAGCCGACACTTTTGAGAAATGAAAGGCTGTGCGGCGGCGGGCAGACCTCCGCTCCGTTTATTGAGAGCAGATGGTGAAGACACGATATGAATTTGTTATCCATCGCTTTAACTGCCTTTGCTTTACATTGTTACTGCTTTGACAAACATTCAAATCCTTGTTGTGTCATTTTTTTTGCTTTAAAAAAACAGAAATGTTGTGTATTTTATGGAAAAAAACACACACAAGACTTTAAGAAAGAGCACAGAAAGTTAAGGTAAAGTTTGGGATTTGAACACAATCAGTCTCTGGGGACACAGTGAGGACAGGAGGGACTCTTTATGAGACGCTGGCTTGTTCTACAAAAAATCTCTGCAGGGAGTAAAATATGGGCTGAAAGAGAAAGGGGAGTGTTTGAGTTATTAGCATTTAAGGATTAATGTGGGACCTGTTGCCCTGTTGCCCTGTGGTAGGTCTCTGTGTTCAAGTTAAGATTGTAAATATCTGTGTAGATTCATTTAAAAACCCGTTCGTTGATATTCCCAATACCTCATCAGTGACACTGCCATTTTCACATAAAGACTGATCATGTGACCTTCTTCCATGTATTTATTGCCCACTTGGTTTCTATTTCTCTATTTCTCTATTTATGGTCTCTCTTTTTTGTTGTTGTTTTATTCCTGTGCTAACTTCAAAGAGCCACTGTTATAAATCATAAATGTTGCCACTAAAGTTACTGTTTTACTTTTAACATCCATTGACACAAGAGTATTCCTAAAAACAGTCAAATAATTATATATTTTCAAATAATCAGAGTTTACAAAGATTCTCTTCAGTTCAATTTCTGCACCAAATGCTTTTCCGATCACAAACAAAGAAGATGTAGTTCTTAAAGTGAGCTCCAAAACAGGTTTTACTCACACAATTTTTTGCACTGCTCCAGAAAATGCTAAAGTTTCTGATTCCTAAATTGTAATATTCTTATGCTTTGACAGAAAACATGATCACCAACAACAGGCTTGAACATCTCTAGTTCTTACAAACCTTTCTGTTTCATAATAATCTAAACTTATTGACCATGTCACAGCATATTCCTTTTTATTTTATTTTTCTGAGGTTGAAAGCTCCTCTCAGATACTATCTTTATTGTTCAAGGCAAAAGACAATTTCAAAACACAATGAGTAAAATAATACTATAATGGTCCAGAGCTGCTATTTCATCGAGCTGGTAGATCTCATTTTTCTGTTTTCCTTTTGAAAACCATTGGGACAAATGTTTATTTTCTTTTCACCTTTTGGAGCCACAGGAACTAACAACTGAAAAGATTGTTTTTGGAAAAAGGACTGAAAATGCAGATTTTTGTGGGAAAAAGGGTCATCATGTTTATGTTTATGTTCTTGTGGTCTGTGTCTCATTATCCCAAATATTTAATCCATAAAATAATGCTGGCAATTTATTCTTCCATCTCCTTCATTCATTCAGGCTGCGTAGACAATAGTTTAATAGTCAGATACGAACCATGACAATAGCTGTAACCTTCTCTAAACAACAGTAATCTAGTAACTCATATAAAATGTCCGAACACGCGTTTTAACACATTTGCAAAAGACGAGACAGAAAATGTCGGATGCAAAAAATCGAAGCTATGACAGAATCAAGCGAAAGAAAATGTCAGCGTAGAAGTGTTCACGGTTGATCAGCTGAGCGTTACGGTGAAGCAGTGAGTCGATGGACACGGAGCAGGAGAGAAAGAGGTGACATAATGTTTTGAAGGTAGCAGCTGTCAGTGCGTTCACATCAGAGCTGCTCTTTGACCTTCGAGAGCGAGCCTTAAAGACAGCCTTCTCTCAGCCGCTGAAGCCTGACACGAGATTCAATCTGTTGTACTCTGAACCCAACAAATACTCTCCACCTTTCGCTGCAGATGTCCTCTCTGTTCTGCTCTGGGCTTTTTCTTACGTCCAGGCTTCCTCCCGTTGTTCAAAGATGAGTATGTTTTGGTGTCGGTGGCTCTAGATCGCCCAAAGGGAGTAAATGTGTTTGTCTCTGAGTGTAAACCCTGTGATAAACTCCTGTGTGTCTGAGGCTGTGATATACCAGCATTAGAACCAATATTAAACCAGTTTTGTGTTGATTTAATCGTGTATTTCCAATGGTACATCTTTAACTCTTGATAAAACAACATGGCTGACATTTAGAGACCGTTTTGACAGCAAATTTTAATTTAGTTTTAGCCTTTGGACTAAAACGCAATTTAGTTTTATTCCTAATTTTGTCTAATCCTTATTAGTTTTAGTCGACTATATCTACAATAGATTCAGTCAATTAAAGATAAAGAGTAATGCATTTATTGTAATTTCTTTCTGAATCAAAGTAAATTACTCCTAACCTGTTCCGGCTGGTATTCAGGTTCCAAGCGTTAACATAGTTTATATTTAAAGCCGTTCTCTTTTATCATCTGTTTGTTTCTGACGTCACAAATACCTGAGTCTGATTGGATCTCTTCTCAACTCTCCTCCCTCTTTTGATTAGATTTTTTCTCGCTGTTTATTTGGGTTTTTTTTATTTTATTTGTTGACGAAACTGTTGATGCATTTAGTCAGACGTTTCATTCTCATTAACGACTTTTTATTCAGATTTAATTTTGTTTTCGGACGCAAAAATATATCGTTGTAATAAGACGTGAATGTACCCAGGATTAGTCTGAGCCTTGGGCCTTGTCTGAATCCAAAAAGTCTTGTTTTTGTCCTAACTTTTCTAATAACTTCCTGTAACTCTGATATAAAGGATTAAAGGCTCTTGGAAGTACAACTGGAGCTCTATTGTAAAAGCCAAAAGGAGCTTAAAGCTAGACGGAGTGTCATGTTTGGAAACTTGCACCACTGGCCTTAAGTCAAACACACCAAAGCACTATTGTATATGAGATGTTCATTGTCGGTTCCCGTGTTGCTTTAGGTACAATGGCTGATCGATGCCCTCAGTCAATACCTGCGCCATTTCATCCATGTTCCCGTTGTGCCATTGTTGAGCAGGTCAGACGCAGTAAATTAACTTTCCCCCTTCGGTCTTCTGTGAAAACACTCTGCATCCTGTTTACCCGGCGTTCCCGCGCTGTGAGCGATGTCCTGCGGCTGTCGGCGTAATGTACAGTATCAAATAGCTTCTCTTAAAGGAGCAATCATGCAGCACTCCGGGGGATACTCAGCAGAGTAATTGAACATTGGCTGTGAAGTCGCTGACGTACGGTGCGACACCTCTGGGCTCAATGCTCAGTGCACCTTCACCGCTCTTTGGTGGGGGTTATAAATATGAGAAAGGCTTCAAATCCCAACGGGGGACAGTCGAAGGAGGCAGCGGTGGACTCTAGTGTGACCCAAGGTTAGAATCAAAGAACTGCAGCGGTGGAAAGACGCCCAGAGTCATAGATGTGTGGAAATATGAGCCTCGAGGGCCGCATCTGTGATGGGAGACACTCATGAACAACAATTGAAATAAAATAAATATAAATAAACCAACCATCAGTGTGTTTTCAGGTCGTTTAGGGAAAGCATCCACTGTTCAAGGTCATAATCTATATTTTGGACTTATTTATTTTTTGTCCTGGTATTTACAATGTGCAGCAGCTGGATTCTTGTGAAATTAGATTAAATTTTTGTCCTATTGTCGTGTTAGACGTGATTTCTTTCTGTCTGCTGTAGGTTTGTCCCAATTCTGTGGCAGTATTGGCAGAAATGGGCATGTTTTATACTCAACAACAATTTACTGCAAATGTAAACCACATGAAGTTGCTCTGATTGGATGAAATTATCATGTGGTTCATCCTAAAATCATCTGTAAACACCGTCTTGTGAGTCAGGATTGCCTTATATTGTCCTCACATTAATCCCAGATTTATTTAGAGTTATTACAGTTATTATTTCTTTGTTTAGTCCAGTATTTCTCTTATGTTTGGGCCTATTCAAAAAGTCTATATAATGCCTATATAAATGACTATATTTATAAGAGAATATTAATGGGATTATCTTGAAGTAGCAACTATTTTATTTGAAATGAGTAACTTTAACATTGCTTTAACATATTGGTGACAATGATATTTTGTTTGGTGTGAGTAAATGACAATATTCTTTCTTAATCTGAGCAGAGTGAGTAGCACTGACAGCTCTGCAGAGAAACCCAGGGTTAATCGAACTTGTTTTGTGCTTCCACTGCTGCAGGACGCAATTATTAAGTGTTGGTCTAAGCAGATAAAAGTACAGGGAATGAGAATAGCATTACTAGCTACAAAGGCTATGCATACAGCTACTGCAGGTTCACACTGATGACATGATTGTTGAAAGAAGATAAGAATAATGTCTGGTATTAATTAAATGTTGTATTTTTTTCCACATTTACTGGGCTCAGTGTAGTTTTTATTTAAAGAACCGACACAGCAAACTTTAACAAAACATCTCCACACCACACTAGTCTCTGTTTATTCATCATTTTATTAAAACGTGGGTTGCCTTCATGTAATTTACAACACTGTTATGAATCTGAGCCGTGTGATCCACTCAGGTGTCTGTTCTATGTCTTTTTAAAGCCACTTCAGTCGTGATAAACATACAGTAACTCGAGTCTTCTCCGCAGCGTGAACACGAACACACCGAACGACTGCGGGACACCACCCTCCGTCAGACCCCCGCCCACTGCCGCACTCGGAGATGCAGAACCCAACGACCGTGCTCAAATCTAATTGCCATTCAGCAAATATCCCGGCGCACTGAGCTGCAGAGCGCGCACTCATAAACTGGCCCGCTGCAACGGCTGCTCGGAGACAGACGGGGTATTATTCACCGCGCCGTTATTGCCCACAAATAAAACCAAAGTGTAATAAAAGTGATGCTTTAAAAATTCATGCGAGCCGAGGCAGTGTAGGGGCTAAACATTACGGGTGGAGGAATATGACGGAAGGTGTGTGTAGCAGGCTTTGTTTTAAATGATTCTGGTCATTAGGCTGCATCAGCGCCTGTGGGTCACGGGTGTTTCTCTGTTGTTATGTGTATTGTATGGGTTTCCTGGTGGTATTTGTATTTATGACCGTGTTCAAAGAGAACTGTGTGGATTCACTCAGAGCAACACACTATTGTACTATTGGAATATGAAAAATAGTGTTCCTCTGGGGCTGCTCAGGCTGGAGATGCCTCTGGATGTGGGGTTTTCATTATTGACTGAGATAGAGAGGGATTTCTTACAAGAACTAAACTAACAAACTAAAAATGTTTGAAACAAAACCTTTATTTGCCTCTCCAAACCAACCAGGAGTCATTCACTTTTCAAGGAGACTGTTTAACCTGAGGGGATCTATTCATATGTACAATGCATTATTGATTTTACTCCTGACTCACGCCCAAAAAGTCTTTGTCTTGTCTCAGTACACTCTGGCATTGGTCATTATGTCATTACTAGGTCTTGCTTATTGTAATACAACCCTATTGTGCAGTGTGTGTGCTTATGAGCATAATACCCATCCATCCACACAATCACTGATGGAAAAATCATATAGAGTTTATCTTAATTTGTCTTCACTGAAGAACAAATAACATCTCAGGTCTAACTGTTTAAGGAGCTAACCTACAGAGGAGTTATAGTCGTCCTAAAAACAATACATGGAGGACAATAAGACTGGAGACAGGCTCAGGTATAAAGTCACAGTAGGATACTAACACAATATCAGCACACAGGCTCAAAACTGGCATTGGCTGATAATGAGTAAAACTAATACAGGTCCTGCTCGTCACCAAATGGTTTCCTCTAGAAATGATCCAGTATCTCTGTGTTTGCAGGTTTTCCCTCGCCACAGTTTCCTGCTGCTGCTGCTGCGTAAAACACTGTTTTTAATGAAATGTTGCTCCATTCCCATTTCCCACAGCGAGGCTCCAAACAAGAGCAGAATAACAATTTGAGAGCATTTGCAGGCGGCTGGTGGTTAGCATGCTAATGCTGCAGATGCATCCATGTGGATATGAAAGGCTGTCACTGCTCCATAATGTGCCCATTATTCAAACACATGCACATTTGTTCTGTTGAGTGAGGATTGGCTTTTTCATCTGCTCCAACCTTGAGCAAAGAATAGATTTTTTGAAAATGCTTGTTTGGGGTCAGAGGAGGTCATATAGCGTTTAGGTTTTGACAAGTGGAACAGAAATTCATTCAACTGTTCACAGGTCAACATTCAACATTGTTCAATGATTTGTCAACATATAATCAAAGATACCTGCCTCTTTGCTCTTTCCAGCCCTTTGTCTTTCAGACTGTACACGTCCACCTTGTTCAGAGTCACTCTCTGTGCTGCCGTTTGCACTAAATCCACTTAGAGGCTTTATTGTGCTTGAAATTAGCTCCGCAGCTAAGCGTGAGACACAGCGCGCTTTATAAACACAAGGTACCAGAACATACGACTCACATTAAAACAAACCGTGAAGTTTCTGGGAAATTGAGTGACCATGTGACGCATGAGAGCCTTCATGTAGACTCCACACTATTCATCTCACTTCATTTATATGACATTTCACTGTATATTCTCTCAGTGCAAGGATGGCCACCAGATTTATTCAGTTTACGACGGCAGACAAAGGCAAAGAGCGTGTGGACTGGGTTTATTTAACATATTTTTGGTGCAGTTTTTGTTCAGTCACATGTGCAGTACGTGTTGGTGAAGGTTACTCACCACAGAAAGGTTCTTGTGTCCAAAAACAATAGCTCACTTTATAATCGAGAGGGCATTTATTATATGATAGAGTTAGATTAGAGTCTGTAAGATTTTGGAAGATCACTTACATCACACATGTCAAACATCACACATGCTGCCCTTTGCAGTGTTTTATATGGCCCTAATACTTTTGGTAAGTAATATTTTGCTGCCCTTTGGCAGTGTTTCAGTTTATATGTCGACTTAAACAGGTTGTAGTTGGATTTGAACAGGTTTTTATTGGAATTTTTCATGCTTCAGTTGGATTTGAACAGTTTTTACATGGTCTTGAACAGGTTTAGGTAGGATTTTAACAGATTTCAGTTGTATTTGAGCAGTTTTTAGTTGTATTTTTCACAGTTTTCAGCCCCTGAAATTCTTCTTATTTACTATTGCGGCCCCGCACCACTTTAAGTTTGACACCACTGCCTCACATGGAGAAAAAAAAGCACAATAAAGGAAGGAATCTGTGTTTTCAGATCAGTTTCTCAGTGGCTGACCAAGTGCTGACTTTCAGAGGGTGCTATTGGGTCTGTTTCATATCACTGCTGAGCTACTGTAGGTGCTCACAGACTGTAGAAAGGAGGAGCTTCAGCACCACTAGATGCCACCACATGCAGTTCAATGCAGCTTTAAAAAACCCCAAAGTAAAATGCCCAGAAAAGTCAGAAGTGCATTTCTTCTAGTTTGTTGGATTCACGTCTGCAGATGTTAAAACTATTTATTTTCTGTACTTTCTCTCTTACGTGTGTCCCAATGCTTTAGATATTTGAAGATATAATGAGTAGATCTGCAGACGGCCACATGTTCACACAAATCTGCTTTCTCACGACACTCCCGGTTCATAAATCGTGGTCTCCATTAAAGTCCTGCCAATAGCCTCCATGCTGGATGCACAGGGCTTTTATGGAGCGTCTTTGATGTATATTTGGGACAGAGCGGACAGGACCGGGCTGGAGGATGAAAGAAAGAGTGGTTCCTGATAAAAAATGGTGAAAAGAACGAACAAATAGATATAAATAGGAAAGGTACAGCAGCCTAAAGGACAATGGTTGTTTTTAATTGTTTGTGTTTGAGTCAGTTTTAGTTCTCAAGTTTGATTAAACTCTTTTGTCTAGAGATGGATAACAGCATGAGTCTCCATAAAGTAACCTACATCTGTGTTTCTACATAGAATACCAACATTTCAAGATATAATATAGCAAAATGTCAACTCAAACAATAATACTTTAAGGTTGATATTTGTCCAAAAAAAACAAAAACATATAGCACAGTTTCATCAGATATTAAAACAAATATATATGGGATAAGCAACAAAAACATGCATCTTTAACCTAAACTTAACTATTACTCTCTTAAAAAAATCTTCTTCTAAAAACTATGATCATTCTTTTGCAAAAAGCTGGTTAAACATTTGTAATTTGAACACTGCAGATTAGAAGAGAATAATGTGAAATAAAAAATAAAAGTATAAAAGTAGTAGAACAGGTTGAAAGATGCAACAATAAAGGAAAAAAGTTCTTTTGGACCCATGCCCTACATTTAAATGATGTCTATGATGTGCAGATAGTTTATTACATTAATGAACACCTTGTAAAACATATACTCTTCTATTTGTTATAATAGAAACATCAGAAGTTGGTGCAGAATAGTAGAAAACTGACAGTAAATGGCCTCTTTTTGTCTGGAGCCTTGAACCAAAATGGCCGCCAACACGTTCACGTTAAAAACATGTTCTTCAACTTTTATTTTCTCCGTTCTTATTCTCGTTGCTTCACAAAGACCTAACGACCTCTCACTAATAAGAAGTGAGGAAGCGCCCCGGGCTTCTCCAGCAGCAGAGAGTGTTTCCTCGGTGCTCGCTGCCCGGGAGCTCCGGCCCGGTGTAATTGCTGCTCCGCTGTGTGTGTGGCTGCTGCAGTGCTGTCAATAAGTGGTTGATGGCGGAGCTGGTGACGGCTGCTCCCTCGCTGCAGCAGCTCACAGGAGATGGATGGAGGAAGGGTGACTTTTAACCCCTCGTCCTCCGTCCTGGGTCTTACTCCGTCCCATTTCAGTCTGTCTCCATCTGTTGCTGCTCTCGCTCTTTTCCCTTTTGTACAAACGAATATTGCTCATTTTATTTCCCTGCAGACTGTTGTTTGTATCATGTCTTTAATCCTTTAGAGCACACATGTCAAACTCAAGGCCCAGGGGCCAAATGTGGCCCTTTGCAATGTGCAATGTGGCCCTTCAACACATCAAGTAGTTTAACAGGATTTAGGTTGATTTGAACAGGTTTTAGGTTGATTTGAACAGGATTTAGGTTGAGTTGAACAGGTTTTAGTTGGATTTGAACAGGTTTTAGTTAGATTTGAACAGGTTTTAGTTGGATTCAAACAGGTTTTAGTTGGATCTGAACAGGATTTAGGTTGATTTGAACAGGTTTTAGTTGAATTTGAACAGGTTTTAGTTGGATTTGAACAGGTTTTAGTTGGATTTGAACAGGTTTTAGTTGGATTTGAACAGGTTTTAGTTGGATTTGAACAGGTTTTAGTTGGATTTGAACAGGTTTTAGTTGAATTTGAACAGGTTTTAGTTGGATTTGAAAAGGTTTTAGTTGGATTTGAACAGGTTTTAGTTGAATTTGAACAGGTTTTAGTTGGATTCGAACAGGATTTACGTTGATTTGAACAGGTTTTAGTTGAATTTGAGCAGGGTTTAGTTGGATTTGAACAGGTTTTAGTTGGATTTGAACAGGTTTTAGTTGGATTTGAACAGGTTTTAGTTGGATTTGAACAGGTTTTAGTTGGATTTGAAAAGGTTTTAGATAGATTTTATTTTTGCCAATAAGATAAAAACCTTTGTAGCATCTAAAACCTGTTCAAATCCATCTCAAATCTATTCAAATCCACCGGTTCAAATTAAACTAAAACCTGTTCAGATTCAACTAAAACTGTTTAAATCCATCTAAAACTTGTTAAAATTAATTTATAACCTGTTCAAATCCACCTTAAATCTGTTCAAAACCTAAAAACTAAAACCAGTTTCCATAAAAGGAGGAAATTGTAAAAACATAACTTTTGTAAGACCCAAATGAAGATGAAATCTCACATTTAAAATTGAATAATAATGGCTCCGTAGTAATTCTTATTGTCTGGACATTTTATTTTAGGTTAATAAGTAATAATTAATGATCTTTCGAGTCACATTTTGTAAAGTCAGTCACTGTTTGTTTGGATGTTTCACTTTGAGGAGAACAGACGTATAAAATCTGAAAATCATTTGACTTTGACACCTACCATTCAACTTTACTGACTTTTGTTCATCTTTTCTTATTTTTCTTGTGATTAACCCTCACCAGCTTCAGATGAGGGTTTTCTTTCCTTCTTTCTCACTTGTTTCTTTGCAGAGCCTCTACGTCTGTCACTTTTACTAATATTTAAAATTGCCGATGTGTTCTTCCTCAGACTTCCTCCTTGTCTTATTATTTCTGCCCTTCTTGTTTTATACATGGTGTATCTTTTATTAATCTTACTATTATCACTTGTCAGTCTCTTTCTATTATTCTTTTTCAAAGTCAAGTCGGACTCAGATGAATAAATCTGAATTTTTAGGCTGTAGTTGGGTTATAAATGTACTTATGGAAACAAACCCTTTGGCTTTAACTTTAAATATTATTGTATTCTTTACTTTTCTTACTTTTCTTAAATAAATAAATAGACTTTTCCTCTCTTCAGCACAAACAATAACAAAATAAAAGTATAATTATTCATTCAGTCATTTTGTTCTGGCTGGAAACATGTGCCTAATTAGAGATGACCACTTCTCCTTGGCTTCACTGAGTGTTACTGCAGTTTATATTAAAAGCCCTGCCTCCTTAAAGCTCAAACGAAACATAAAATCTCATTCACCAGCGAATTTATTTAATTGACATTGCTGCTGTATTGACTGATCACAGACCACAGCATGTCTGAGATAGGAACTGCAAGAAATAAACTATTTAAAAGCCAATAGTATCCTCAGAAACTTCACTCTCTGTCCTTGACAAGTGCAAATTACATGTTGAGCACCGGTCCCTACATTTCTGCAAGATCTGAGCCGTCTGGAAATGCTCAATAGGAGCTTTCACGACTTTCCAGTTTGATTTGAACTACTCCGTGTTTGATTTACAGCAAGTAAAACTTTGACTTGCTTTTTAAACCATTCTCTGGCCCAAAATTAAAGTTGGAATGTAAAGTTTTGGTGGAAACACTGACTGCACTTTGAAACCAACAAGAAAAAAGAAACATGAATAAATGCACGTCTTCTCCTGCTGTGCTTAGTTTGAAGAGAAGACTCTGAAGATGAAGGAGGAAGTAAAGAAACACAAACGGAGGCATTTATACATCACTGAAAAGACTGTATACGTCATGATTTCACAGAAGCACATCAACAAACACATTCTCCTTTTCAGTTTGCTGAGGTTCATCAGCCAATGCCTTTTCCTTTATTGCTAAAAACTAATTTTAAAGTGAGTCAGGGACCTCAAACCAATTTGCTATTAGACAGAGAGAGACATGAAAAACAAAACACAGCCTGAGTTTCATTACAATAAAAGCGAGAGCCATTTTGTTCTGTGATGGTCTGGCTTCAAAGTGATGTACAGTGTAATTATGAGTCAGAAATAAAGGCTCGCTTGTGAGTTTGAACTCTACACAGTCATAGTTCCATTGCTTCTGGCTCATTTTTACTTTGCTTTTTGTAAAATCTAAAAGTGTGCCTCCTGTAGAGTGGAGAGAGTGATTGTAATCTGCTTTTAGGGCAGCCTCGCTCCCAATATCCAAATATAATGTCCTTCTTAGCTCTCTCTGTGGGATGTGATGAGTTTTGAGTCAGAGCGGCTTCGGGTTAAAACAGTAGCAGGGAAATTTAATATAAAAAAAAACCAAACCTCAAAAGGCACATTATAACTTGTGGGTTTGAATAATGATCTCATCCTTCGACTGACGGTGACTAAATGTAGCTGCGAGCGTCGAGATGCAGAGAACAGCGTGTGACGGACGACGACGAGGACACACTTCGGCTCACGTGTCGTCCTGAGTCAGGAGTTCAGAACAAAACTGCAGTTTGTCCTTTCATAAACTCATCAAAGGACATTATTGTGGAATATAATTCGTCTAAAAAGCCAGTCACATCAAAGCACCTCGACCTGTAACAAATGGAAAACCTTCCCATTTAGTCTCTGTCTGCTTGATCAAAAATAAACAATATGGTGAAGTAGGAATATAATATAAGTTTGGCATTGGGGGATAATTGGTTATATGAGCTTTGTAGTGCAGTTTTGTGAATAAGAAACTGAAAAGAAGTGTCTTTTATTTATTTTTTTTATTATTATTGTAATTTTTTGTGTCTTTTCTTTATATAATAGTGTGATAATACGATGGATAATTAGACATTTACTGGTCAGAAAATCTAATCATCAAACTGTGCTTAAAGTACAGAAGGGCTGTCAAACATAACAACAAAGATTTGAAAAGAACAGCTTAAAAAAAAACGCTAAACTCTAACCTTCAGTTTGGTGAAATGGATTAGTATTTTGGAGGAAAAATTGGTCTGGTTTTATTTTAGGTAGGTCTCTTTGGAGTCGGGACGTTTGAAAACACTTTGTACCACGTAAGCAAACATATACTTACTAAAACCTGTTCAAATCCAACTAAAACCTGCTCAAATACAACTAAAACCTGCTCAAATCCAACTAAAACCTGCTCAAATACAACTAAAACCTGTTCAAATACAACTAAAACCTGCTCAAATACAACTAAAACCTGCTCAAATACAACTAAAACCTGCTCAAATACAACTAAAACCTGTTCAAATACAACTAAAACCTGCTCAAATACAACTAAAACCTGCTCAAATACAACTAAAACCTGTTCAAATCCAACTAAAACCTGTTCAAATACAACTAAAACCTGCTCAAATACAACTAAAACCTGCTTAAATACAACTAAAACCTGCTCAAATCCAACTAAAACTTGCTCAAATCCAACTAGAACCTGCTCAAATCTAACTAAAACCTGCTCAAATCTAACTAAAACCTGCTCAAATCTAACTAAAACCTGTTCATATCCAACTAAAACCTGTTCAAATCCAACTAAAATCTGTTCAAATCCAACTAAAACCTGTTCAAATCCAACTAAAACCTGTTCAAATCCAACTAAACCCTGCTTAATTTCAACTAAAACCTGTTCAAATTCAACTAAAACTGCTAAAATCCAACTAAAATCTGTTGAAATCCAACTAAAACCTGTTCAAATCCAACTGAAACCTGTTCAAATCCAACTAAAACCTGTTCAAATCCAACTAAAACCTGTTCAAATCTAACTAGAACCTGCTCAAATCTAACGAGAACCTGCTCAAATCTAACTAAAACCTGCTCAAATCCAACTAAAACCTGTTCAAATCCAACTAAAACCTGCTCAAATCCAACTAAAACTTGCTCAAATCTAACTAAAACCTGTTCAAATCTAACTAAAACCTGCTCATATCCAACTAAAACCTGCTCAAATACAACTAAAACCTGCTCAAATACAACTAAAACCTGTTCAAATCCAACTAAAACCTGTTCAAATACAACTAAAACCTGCTTAAATACAACTAAAACCTGCTCAAATACAACTAAAACCTGCTCAAATACAACTAAACCCTGCTCAAATACAACTAAAACCTGCTCAAATACAACTAAAACCTGCTTAAATACAACTAAAACCTGCTCAAATACAACTAAAACTGCTCAAATCCAAATAAAATCTGTTGAAATCCAACTAAAACCTGTTCAAATCCAACTAAAACCTGTTCAAATCCAACTAAAACCTGTTCAAATCCAACTAAAACCTGCTCAAATCCAACTAAAACTTGCTCAAATCCAACTAGAACCTGCTCAAATCTAACTAAAACCTGCTCAAATCTAACTAAAACCTGCTCAAATCTAACTAAAACCTGTTCATATCCAACTAAAACCTGTTCAAATCCAACTAAAATCTGTTCAAATCCAACTAAAACCTGTTCAAATCCAACTAAAACCTGTTCAAATCCAACTAAACCCTGCTTAATTTCAACTAAAACCTGTTCAAATTCAACTAAAACTGCTAAAATCCAACTAAAACCTGTTCAAATCCAACTAAAACCTGTTCAAATCCAACTAAAACCTGTTCAAATCCAACTAAAACCTGCTCAAATCCAACTAAAACCTGCTCAAATCTAACTAAAACCTGCTCAAATCTAACTAAAACCTGCTCAAATCTAACTAAAACCTGCTCAAATCCAACTAAAACCTGTTCAAATCCAACTAAAACCTGCTCAAATCCAACTAAAACTTGCTCAAATCTAACTAAAACCTGTTCAAATCTAACTAAAAACTGCTTATATCCAACTAAAACCTGTTCAAATCCAACTAAAACTGCTCAATTCCAACTAAAATCTGTTGAAATCCAACTAAAACCTGGTCAAATCCAATTAAAACCTTTTGAAATCCAAACGTTTCCCTCCTATCATCACTTCAGCTCTATTCTTCTTGTATCTAGTGTACTTCAGCTCCACACCGACTGTACTTTAGTGTGTAGTGTGCAGTTGTGGTGCCACTGCCTGGAGATTTGACTTTGTACCCCACATGAGTCAGCAGAGAAAGAAAGATGGAGGGATCGGGGGGAGGTCGCTGAACTACCTGAGTCTCCAGATGGAAGTTTTCTTTCTGCAGCTTTGATCAGCCATTTGTCAGCGGAAACATTCATCTACAGTGTGGGTGTGAAAGCCACGTCAGAGCCGCGTGATTAATGCCGCTAAATGTTTTTCTAATGTGGCAGGGGATAGAGCGGGTGGATAATTTAAAAAATGTTTTTGGAAAGGAAAACACGGCTGGTCAGATCCCGGGGCAGGGGCAATCATTTGTAGTACACAAGTAATATCAGCGGAGTTAGTGACAGAAGCAGAGGAAGAACAGGGAAAGTTCACTTCTAGATTGAATTACAGTCAAAAGATTGATACCACTGTCAGTTCTGTACAATAGGATTTAATACATGAGTCTGTTGCAGGTGAAAGAGTGAAGCTGGAGGTAGTAACTAAATCTACCTGTGAGGCTGTGTGGATCTTGTTTTGAGCAGATTCCTCTTCTCTCTTGTTTCTGTTTGTCTTCAGGTCCTGATGGTTCCTCGTTTGGATTCACCTGCAGAGCTCCACACCTGCAGCTCGTTCACTCATCACCGACACCAGTTTAAAACTCCTGCAGACCTCCTTCAGTGCCATATCTTAGTAGTGCTCTTTTATTCAGGCCTTTCATTGATATTTTTAATCCTCGTCTGTATTTCAGCTCCAGTTTGCTCTTTGCCATTCCTCCATCTTTGTTCCCAGCTGCACACGATCAAGCTTCCTTCAATAAACTCAGTTATTGTGTGTCCATTTTCTTTTAAATTCTTTTAGATGATTACCAGAAAATGTCGTTAGCTTCTTTAGAAAAATCATACGCAGATGTTTAATGAGGTTAAGCTGGGGACACACTACACAACTTTCACATATTCTGAAAAGACTAGGAGTACACACTAACAGATTATTGTCTAAAGACTGGGATCACATACTTAACTGCACCTGAGGATCACAGACGACTGGATCAAACCAAATAAACCAAACAGATGCAGGGAACAGTTTAAAAGGCAGAACATACAAGTTGATGGCAGAGTTCGTTTTCATATTCCCGCTACTTCCCTTCATCTTCTTGCACTATTTTCTGTGTCCAAGACTCTTTTTTATTGGCTCTCGGCAGAACATTTTGCAAAAAAATCTAACATTTTTGGGTAAATCATGGGTAAAATCTGTCAAAAGAATCTTAAAGTGTGTCCTCAGCTGTAGATGTCACTCTCTTAACACATACAGACTTTTAAGTGTCACATTATTACCCTTTATACATTATTCTATTCAGGTTTGTCCAGCTTTGACCTTTTTAAATGCATTGTTACACTTTAGGTCAGTATATAGTCATTCAGTGATAAAAATAAAAACAAGACAAGCCTATTTTTGATGAGAATGAAATGGATCACCATGGCAACAAACCTTGTATTGATGCAAGGACCCATCACGGTGCTTGTCGGGTACATTTTCAGCTCAATAACAATATAAATTTCCTGGAAAAAATAAAATAAAAATAGCAGTGACTCACACTAAGTCACGAAACGTATAAATGAAATGGAAAAGGCAGATTTAAAAGTTAAGGCAGAGCTGTGTCGTGTCTTTTCAGGAAATCAATCGTCGTCTGATGACAGCGTGACTCACATTTCTGTATTTTGTGCTTGTGTTTATCCCGAATGAGTGGTTTATTTAGATCGATGTGTGACTGCTCGTGTTTCTATAATGAAAGAAGCAGAATGAACCCTGCCTTTTTTTACAGTGTTCACGTTTCTTTTTATTCCCCAGCAGTACTTATCTCCTATTTCCCCTAGAAGCTGTGTGTCTGTGGGTTGTATTAAAGTGTCCTTTGCTCATGCTTTAGTTCGTCCTGAGGGACAGTCACTAGTTTGTTTCAGTCCGTCCTCGTCTCTTCCTCCCGTCTCCGATCGATGGTCTCACTTAGCTCGTCCCTCAGGTGCTGTGAACCCCTGTCACCAGCTCAGCGCGCCGCAAACTGCATTAACTAATGAAGCACCTTCTCCGAGATGACACGAGGCCAATACGTCAACGCAAAGGAATCAAATGGATAGGTCTGATCTGGGATCGGCTCGACGGCAACAGCATGACAACAAGAGAGATCAAATTTGCATATTTAATTGATTTCATGTTAATGAATCAGAAGCTGCTTACAAAACATGCCTAAATCTTGGTTTTGGATTAATCATTGTGGTTATAAGGTGTTTAAATTGACTTAATTGATACAGTAAATAAAAATAAAACACAACTATGTCAAGAGTGCTTTCACTTCAGAGTCTTTTAAGCTTTTTTTTTTAATAGTATTTGGCCCAGACTGCACTATGACCCTCAAAGCTGACTGGGCCACAAAATATAAAGACAAATTTAAAAACTGAAAAGATTTTTTTTGTTACAATAAACACCAATTATTGAATATTCTCAGTGGCTTTTAACTCAGAGTGAGAGGTGGTTATTTATTTATTTATTTATTTATTTATGTATTTATTTATTTATCTTAACTCATGTTCTAAGTTCTTTTGTGCTGTGAGTTATTTGTTTATTTATTGCGTGTTTTATGTTATCTTATTTTGTTTTGTCATCTACAGTTTTATTGTATTGTGTTTGTTTTGTATTGTACTGTGTTTTGTGTTTTATCTCCTAATTATTTTACTGCTTGTGTACAGCACTTTGGCGACTGCACGGTTTTAAAGGTGCTTCATAAATAAAGTTGGTTTGGTAATATCACGAGTGGCCACGACTGACTCGGGATCAGGCTCTTACAATCCACCCACGATAGAGACGGGTGAAAAACTGGGGTCTGTTGGAGGAGTCGGTGAAAGGAGCTCCTACTCTTCAGAAAAGTGCCTCTGACCATCATCAGTTTGAGGCGAGTCGGCGATGATCGGGACGGCCTTGTGTCTCTGCAGCCGCTGACCTCCAGAAACACGCCTGAAGACTGCTGTCAGCTCCACTTTAACAACACATCTGTCCTGAACCGGTCTCTGCTCTGCACCGTGTCCCTCAACATCTCGGGACAGTCCTCCACTGACTCCTCCTCTGTCAATCCTTGGGCCTTTTTGTCATTTCATTTCTGACTCTTCATTACATTCACTTAACTTTTTTCTTACCCAAGCACTAGTTGCGTTTTCATAAAATACCAAATAAATATAAAAATAAATCCAAATTTTCCACTCTACTTTAGCCATTCATAATACTAGAATTATATGTTTACAACCAGTGACTGAAAGATAGTCATTGTTGGTTTATTATTGCTGTTTGCATGTTTACTTAAATTCCACACAAATAAATAAATTGTACAAAGACCACTTTTACTCTTAATTCTAATCATTTTTTTTTCCTTTTTTTTTTTTTTCTTTTTTAATATATACATTAGTTGGTACAAAAGGCAGTTAAAATATAAAATAAAAATGCAATTATTTATGTTTAAGAAGGAAAGTAATGTATTTATGTAAAAATAACTTTTAAAGAATTAAACTGCAGGTGCAATAAAGAACCTACACAAACCTGTTCCCAGTTTCCAGTACATTCACAAGGTTTTAGGCGTAGACTATGAACCTGCACTGTTAACATGTCAAATATGTAACAATAACACAATGAAGACAAAGCTTTGGGAGGAAACGTGTTATAGTGATGGCTCTCTTGATGATAAAAGCAATAATATGTTCTTATGAAGCCGTGGCCTCCAGCAAAGCTAAATGTCTTCTGTCTGGTCTCGAGGTAAAAAAAAAAAACTAGATTTCTCATTTTGTTCCCCGTTGAAAAGCTTAAAAAAGACAAATGAAGGCGCTGTGGGCGACCTACAGCAGACGGAGAGTCATGATGTGGAAATGCCCAGTCACTGTGTGCGCCGCTGTTCTGAGAAAATGATCCATCTCCGCTCGTTTTCTTTTGTCTCTAACTCCGCGGCTTTAGGCAAACTGTTTGTCATTGGAGCCAAGCAGAAATCAATAGATGCTTAGTACAGCTGCTAAATGAACCTCTGCAGTCCACTGTGTGAGGGAGTTTATGGCCAAATGCACTGGAACTCATGGGATGTACTTTTGTTTTGGACAATGGTCAGCTTTTTCATCTGATTGACGTCTACAGCTGCATACAATTACAAACACTTTCACTATGTTTACATGCACAGCTCTAAAACACTTCTATCCTTTCCTTTTTTTTCTAATAATTTCATACACTTTCCTACATCTTTCTATTTTACACGTTCTAGTTCTAGTTCTAGTTTATTTCTTGCTGGAAGCCTGAATTTCCCTCAGGATCAAACGAGTATCTTTCAAGTCGGACTAGGCTTTCACTTCCACCAAAAAACGACCAAAAAACAAAACAAAAACAGGTTGTACTGTCATAAACTATACCTCTTTGTGCTTGAGTCTAAAGTTTCTGACACGGTGCAGTTTTTGTTGTTGTAAATAAAACAACAACAATGCAACAATGAGTGACTTTATTAGATTTTTTCCTGTGTATTGATGCTTGGAACTCTGATTATAGATGCTGGGATCATAAGTTTAATGTATCTATGGACAAAAGAGAGAAGTTTTATCCTGTGAGACTAAAGCCACCAATTTTTTTGCTGTAATATACAATTTTGCCAATTTCGGTTCACTTTTTTAAATTGCAAGGAAACTGGGAACCGTTTTAACAACAAAACGATTATTATGACGTCTTTTAGTCGGACCGAGGCAATATTTCCAATTTGCCTCGTTGGCCTCTTCCTACAGGAAAACCAATGCACTTTGTTTGATTTTGCCCCAATCTGTTGTCACTGATACAAAACACTATTACTATTATTAATATATACTATTAAACCAAGACTTACTACCTCTGAACCTCCACTAACACTGCAGGTAATTACTGCAGTTGACTTTATCCTCTGTTGTTGGTCCTGCCTTTAATATAATAACAATGATCTATAGCACTTATATAAACATGGTTTACAAAGCACTTAACAATAAAAACATGTACATTTACAGTTAAAGAAGCAAGAAAATTTAATCAGACAGGGGTGAGTTTGTGGAAAATCAGTGACAATTCAGTGAAGACAAAAGATAAACAAGGATTCAGATTTAAAAGGTAAAGTGAGGAACACAAGGTCTAAAAATAAGAAGAATTCACTTAAAAGTTGTGTATGTTTTTAAAAATATCACTAAAATAAATAATAAATCATCTTTTCTGTTTGGCTGACTCCGTAAAAGGACGATCACCACATTTGACTCTTTCTAAGCATAAAATCAGTAAATAACGTGTTGTCGAAATAATGCAGATTGTCCAAATAACGTCAGCAACTCATCGTATTGTCCTCATAAATCTTTAATTACGTAAATGTACTTTTGTTTAAATGTCGAAAATCCGCTCAAAGGTTTGTGGTACACAGTTTAATAACAGTACTTTTTAGAGCACACCTCGTACAAAGTAAAGTCATCGATATTTATTTAATAACAATCTCGTCGTCTGATATAATGATCATATCTGGAGGCTCTTCCTGAACGACATTAACCGCGTCAGGTCCGAGCTGCTGTGACCTTTCCCTGCTGTGAATTTTCAGGTGCGTCTTTAAATTTGAACCGTCAGTAAAGCACTTGTCACACTGGTCACAAAGATATGGTTTTTCTCCAGTGTGCGTCCTCAGGTGCGTCTTTAAATTTGAACTTTGGCTAAAGCTCTTGTCACACTGGTCACAAGGATACGGCTTTTCTTTAGTGTGACTCCGCCGGTGCGTCTTTAAATGCGAACGTTGATTAAAGCTCTTGTCGCACTGGTCACAAGGAAATGGCTTTTCTCCAGTGTGAGTCCTCAGGTGCGTCTTTAAATCCGAACCGTGACTAAAGCACTTGTCACACTGGTCGCAAAGATATGGCTTTTCTCCAGTGTGACTCCTCAAGTGTTTATTTAAATGTCCACTTTGACTAAAGCACTTGTCACACTGGTCACAAAGATATGGTTTTTCTCCACTGTGACTCCGCCGGTGTTGCTCTAAATGTCCACTATGGCTAAAGCACTTGTCACACTGGTCACAAAGATAGGGCTTTTCTCCAGTGTGAGTCCTCAGGTGTGTCTTTAAAGATGAACTGTCTCTAAAGCACTTGTCACACTGGTCACAAGGAAATGGCCTTTCTCCAGTGTGAATCAGCTGGTGTCTCTTTAAGTTTGAACGTTGATAAAAGCTGTGGCCACACTGGTCACAAGAATATGGCTTTTTGTCAGTGTGAGTCCGCTGGTGTCTCTTTAAGATTGAACTTTGTCTAAAGCACTTGTCACACTGGTCACAAGGATGCGGCCTCGCTCCGGTGTGAATCCGCTGGTGAGTCTCTAAATTTGAACGTTGATTGAAGCTGTGGCCACACAAGTCACAAGGATATGGCTTTTCTCCAGACTGAAGAGCACTGATGACCTTTAAATAAAGCACAAACAAAGACACTGTAGTTGTATTTCAGTATGAAGCCTTGTGATACGGTGTGGTTTGGGCCATTATGGCTTTAAATCTGTGTCGTAGGGTCAAAGATAACTCAGAAAAATATGTCTTGAAGAGGTCTAAAATGGATTTAAGATGGTATTAGTTATTGGAGCAGGTTTTAGTTGGCTTTGAACAGGTTCTAATTGGCTTTGGACAGGTTCTAGTTGGTTTCAGAAAGGTTTTAGTTGGTTTCAAAAAGGTTCTAGTTGGTTTCAAAAAGGTTCTAGTTGGTTTCGAAAAGGTTCTAGTTGGTTTCGGAAAGGTTTTAGTTGGTTTCGGAAAGGTTCTAGTTGGTTTTGAAAAAGGTTTTTGTTGCATTTGATCAGAATTTAGATGGATTTGATCAGCTTTTAGATGGATTTGAGCAGGTTTTAGTTGGATTTGAGACTAACTTGGGTAAATAAATTCTGAAGAGTTTTGATGAACTGTGAAATGTGACAAATGCACTTTTATTTTGGAGAAATACTGAACTGTTTCAAAAAATGACCCAAAGCCTTTGAGAAAAACTGACATGAATTAATTTAGAGCAGCCTCTGGTCTCAGTTCAGTTCAGACTAACACATGTTGGTTTTAAAACAGGTGTGTTTACCTGAGCAGATGAGCTGGGAGTCTCTGTGTCCTTCTCTGGATTCACCTCCATTTGTAAATCTTCAAATGGAAGAAAGAAAACGAATTAAACCACACTTTAGAGCCATGTTTAACAACTTCAGACAAAGACGCCCAATCACGACTCAGAGTTTAGAGTTTTAAAACCTCCAAACCTAAAAATAATCAAAATACACTCTGTATCTAAGGCTCTGGAGTGTACTTCCATGGCATTTACAGTGACACCTAGTGGCCAAAGTACAAAAATACAAAATGCTTTTCTTTTGTGGAGCCATTACAATCACAACTTTTATAATTTGACAGGTCACAGGCAACTCATGAGAAAGAAAGCCTAAATACGATGGATATAATGGGTCAAATAAATAAATATCATGAAAAAGCCAGTCTATAAAAATGATTTGTCTCTATTTCTTTGGAGTTTGCGACCGAGAGGGTTTGTTGGGTTATGGTCCAGCCAGAAAACCTCATTCATGTCCAGGGTCAAGTTATCGTAGGTGAAAATGACCTCTCCACGAACAACCTCACACGGGACATAACAAGTTCACATTAAAACATTACTCATGGGCTGCCGCTGACAGAGACACCGTGACCTTAATCTACGGCCAGAGGTCACACAAACCTGCTGCAAAATCTCATTCCAGTCTGGATGAACGCTGGTGCGCTCAGGCAGACCGAGCCCACACTTTAACCTGTCACATATGGTTTTGTTGGAGCTAAACAAGCGGCGAACAGCTCGGCGTTTCAGCCTCGAACTGGAATAAACAATACACAGACTGTTTTTAAATAACTTCAACGTGTTCGATTGGAGAGGTTCTTCTACAGTAACACAAAACTTTAACTTGTTTTTGTGTATTTTTTGGCTCTTTCACAATCAATTTACAAACACGCCCTCAATAAAAATAATAATAATAAAAATAATGTCATAAATATGTTCTCTATCTGCTCCATATCAGGAAAAGTCTTATGACTCACTAGATTGGAACAAAAGGGAAAAGATGTGGTTTGTTATGGTTAATAATGTGTAAAATTTCATCATTTACTCACACAAAGAAGGCATCTATTTGACCAAAAAGCACTGTAATTTTTATTTGTCACCTTAGCCTCTTCCACTATTAAGACAAGCACTCCATCAAGTGACCTATACTGCCTCCTTTCCTTCCTTGATAGATCTTCATTCACCTTTCTGCTGCTGATTCTGCTGAATTCTGTTTTGAATTTCCACTGTTCCTTTTCCATTTTCACGTCATTCTCTTCTCTTCAAGTAAAATGGTACTTTAGCGGACACAAACAGTCAGAGTTTGCCCTGAATTCACCATTGACTGTCTGGAACAAAACCAATTAGAGACCAGCCTCGGGTCACCTGTTTGTCAAAAGTATTGTCAGCCCCATTGACACCCATTAGTCCGGCGCCCCACGACCAGGAAGTGACCTATTTATATCAGAAATGAACCAAGCAAAGCAGTGTAATGTTTGAAGATTAACTTTAAAACATCAGAGGCACACTATTTTAAAATAAATCAAATTTTGTACACTATTTTAGTTGGGTCACACCTCTCTTTGTGACCAGTTTCAGAGAATAAAATATGAAGAATTCCCTAATTTTCTGAGTTTTAGGGGTAGTCATTAAGTATTTAAGTACAGTACCCTGTCAAATACTCTTATAACAGTGGCTTCTGTCTTGGTAAAAACAGAAAACATGGTTAGGTTTTGGTGCCGTATCATAGTTCTCTGGTGGATTTGAGCAGCACCAGTTTCCTCAGAGCTGGTACAGGCTGTACCCAGAGCTGTAGTGTCATGCAGCCTGCAGCTCAGTAATCGATACGTGTCCGCTCCAGAACACTGCCCTGTTATTTATCCCTGCCTCTGGACTTTACGTGGACAGGCCAGAGTGAGCGCTGTCTGGAAACAGCTTACTGCAGCACTCGGCCCGTTCACAGGGGGAAATTTATTTTCTCATTTAGTATGCTGCCCTGAATCCAAACTTTAGCTGTGCATTGATTGCCGGGGTGTTCGCTGGTGCACATGGGTTTGCTGGAGTGTGTGAAGTCTTAATGGGCTCTTTGGGAAACAGAGAGGGAGAACGCCGCTCAGACTCATGGAGTTAATTAATGTCACGTCCCGGTAATAGTTTCAGAGCGATAATGCAGAGACTTAGAGCGGCACTATCTGGAAATGTGTGCCCCTGTGTTATTGTGCTGAAAGTTATAAATCACATGATATCGACCGTGGCACCTGCTCGAATGAAAAAGAGGAGCGTCTGTAATAAACCAGACAGAGATCAAAGATTGTGTCCGTCCCGCTGTCTGCCTCTGTCGATACGTCCCCCGTGGCATCGTAAATGTGCTCCCTTTTGTTTCCAGCTAAACCTGCAAAGAACCAAAGTAGTTTCCCACTTAATTCAGGACTGAACTAGACTCATTTGTGTTTCCCTAAAGACAAGTCCGACTGCTGCAGGAGCTCGGAGTAAATGAGAAAAATATACACTTTTTTTGTCATGCAGCTATATTGAATAACTACATTTTTTGGCTTGAAGTGAGAGAACTTGGTCACAACTGGCTCACATTGGATATATAATACTTTATTATTATGGCCTTGTTGGATAATATCTCCTTTTTATTCAAATGAATTCAGCAGAATTTATGTACAATCTGTAATTCATGGTTCATGGACATCAACAGAATTTTGAAACTAAAACTTTTTTGGCTTTTTCCTTTCCAGCAAATAAAATCAAACCTCTGAACAGTTTCTGGACATGATCTTATTTTAAGTTGAAGGTGAGACATAATAAGTTAAAACCTAGATCATCAGTTCAGCTCATATTTTACATATTTATTTACAAGTATAAACTGTAACTGGAAAATGAACTGCCAGTTTTATGTAACAAACGTAACTTCTAACACGTATCTTAAATTGAAAGTTCAATCATCAAAGCTGCAGTTTCCTCTCATATTGCCGTACTTTTATAACACTCCCTGTGCATTGTGGGTAGCGAGGGTCATCCCAAAACTCTTAATGCTGCTCTGAGGAGGATGGAGGTCACTGAAGAGAAATATGTGATGAAACGGTGCCAGGAAAACCCCAAACACACAAATCAAGCGTTGTTTATGAATAACTTCAACAGGTTGTGAATGTTATAATGGATTGTAATGTTTGTGAGCTTTGTATTTTTATTAAAGAGGAAAAAATAATGTCATAAATATGTTCTCTATCTGCTCCATATCAGGAAAAGTCTTATGAATCACTAGATTGGAGCAAAAGGGAAAAGATGTGGTTTGTTATGTTTAATAATGTGCATATCCTACATCACATCTCTTTATTTATTTATTTTTTTTGGTACATCCTTCGGTAGAATGGAAAGTTTATCAGAAAATAACAATTCATGGATACTAAATTTTCACAAATAACTAAAAAACAGACAGAGAACAGTACCAAATGCAGGAAGTTTCTATTGTACTTTGTAAAGTCCTATTGCCTGCATTGAGTTAAATTTCTAGACCGACTGTGACAAGAATAGAGTAGATCTAAATCTATAATAAGGTGGTGATGTGGTTGATAAGGGTAAAATGTCACCAGAATAAAAGAAAAAGGAAATGTAGAGAGACACTTTCTTAAATATCACAGCTTTACATTGACAGAAATAATGAGTCGGTTTATAAGTTCAGGGGTAAAGGTGACTCTGACGTATCATCCGGACACATAACGCTGCACTTTTTAAAAGACTTCACACCATTTTGCAATAAAACACAACATATTTTAATTGTGTGCTGAGTCATTATGTTAAACTTGACCAAATACATATCAAGACATAATAATATAATGCATTTTTCCAGAAAAACAAGAGGCAACCCTTCCCAAAATAACACTAACTAATAACAAATCTGCCTTTTCTTTGATAACCTCCAGCTGTGCCGTTGTCTAATCTTTGCTCGTCTTGTGTCTAATTCCTGTCCGTGAGCCGTGAGCACTCGTTAAAGTCTCTCTCAGATAAATGCACCGTCTGTGATTGTCTTATTTCTCCAGACACGTCCCATCCGAGGAGCCGCTGTAGGTAGAGACAGGTAGAGCCGGCTCTAAATTACTATTTGATTTAGCTCCGTTTTAGGCGTACAGACATTTTGCTTGAGTCTAGCGGTTCGTTTTCTTGCGTGAACTTCCTCACCTTCGTTTTTGATCGGGTAACTAAAGCAGCTTGATTCTGATGTGTCCGTAATCCGCAGAGTTAAGGAAAGTGCTTGCTGTTGACCATGGTTGGTCTGATTTAAAACTTTATTTTATCCGCAGCATTGCGCTCACTCGCAAGCGTTTCTTCCTGTTTACATGTGACGCCGTCATCCTACGTCATTACGCACAGCAACGTCATCGTCACGTCGGGGTTCCCATTGCGCGCTGTCTTTGGCTCAATAAGCTACTCCTTACAACCGATCAACATGTCTCTCCTCTCACCCTTCCTGATTTTTCTGGCTGTGCTATGTCCCTGTGAGGTTCACGTTACCTTTGGAATCCAATGTGTGCCTCCTATTCTTTTAATTTAATTATTTTCATCAATTTCCCAAGAGCCCCACATCCATAAAAGAAAACACAATAACCCTACCCTCTTTTGTCACCATATATGGGCCATATAATTGGTTCCTGTCACTCTACTGTTATCCCTACAGTAGAACAAGGGTTAAAAATAATGAACCCATCTCCAAATTTCTGTGAAAAGAAAATGTATTATTGTCCTTCTGCTTCTTTTATCTGGAAATGTTGAGCCTAACCCTGGTCCAAATCTTAACTGAGTACCCCAGTTGAGTTTAAAAGTAGATCTGGGCTTGGTATAGTTCACCTCAATGTCAGAAGTCTTCTTCCTAAATTAGATTTTATTAAGATTTGGATGGACACACTTAACTGTGATATCTTTGTGTTGTCTGAAACTTGGCTGAGCAAATCCATCACAGATAAAGATATTTCAATTCAGGGTTACAATGTTTTTCGCTGTGACCGCCCGAGAAAAGGTGGTGGTGTTGCCATTTATGTTAAAAACAAATTTCACGCTACCCTACTATCTTCAATTTCTCTTAGCAGGCCGTTTGAATTTCTTGCTTTGAATTTAGAGCTTCTTAAAGGACAATCTATTATGGTAGTAGGCTTTATTATCTTTAACTGAACAGTTGACAACACTAGATTTTAAAGAGATTCTTCTTGTAGGTGATTTTAACCTGGACTGGCTAACTTCTGTTTCTGACCATTTTAAATCAATTTGTGATTCTTTTGATCTCACACAACTAATTAGTACCAACACGTCCAAATCTTAAACAGCCAATTAAATCCTCCGTTCTTGATTTATTCTTAACAAATGTCCCACATAAGTATTCAGATGTTGGAGTAAGTGCTCACTGCGTTAAAGCTACAGTCAGACAAACAAAACTTCATAAAACAAGACCACAAATTGTTTTTAAACGTGACTTTAAACATTTCTGTGAGCAAGCTTTTTATCATGACTTATGGACCTTTGACTGGAACAAATTTTTCTTATTGACAATGTGGAACTGGCCTGGAAATATTTTTATGATGCTTTTTCAGAAATGATCAACAAACATGTGCCTTATCGCAAATACAGAGTCAAAGGCCGTTCTAATCCTTGGTTTTCCAGTGAGCTGTCAGAGATGTTGCCTGGGCTAAAGCCAGGAAATCAAAATCTGAGGCTGACTGGATGAGTTTTAGACGTCTCAGGAATCGTTGCACCTCCCTTATTAAAAAGGCAAAATCTGAGTTCTTCCTGTCTAAAACTACAACTAATCTTAATGACCCAAAGAAATTCTGGAAAGCAATAAAATCATCCTACGGAAACACACAAACAAATGAATTACCAACTTGCATAGTTAAAAACTCACTTAGCATCACAGATAAATCTGAAATTTTAAATTGTTTTCAAGCTGGTTATTTGATTCATTGCACTCTAATTCAAAAACACAAACACACTCATCATCATCAGGAACTTCATTGCCTGACTCATTTGTCTTCAGTCCTGTAACTGAAGTACAGGTTTATAGAGCCCTAAAGCAACTAGAAATAGACGAATCTGCAGGTCCTGATAAGCTAGATCCTTACTTTCTTAAGCTATCAGTTGATTTTATTACAGAACCCCTGACATATCTTTTTAACCTCAGTCTCTCAAACAATGTTATTCCTTCTGTGTGGAAAACTGCACTTATTCTTCCTTTTGTTAAAGGCAGGGGATTCTTCAGTCCTTAATAATTATAGGCCAATATCAAAGCTATGCATTCTCGCAAAAGTTCTTGAAAAATTAGTAGCTGAAAATCTGGCTTTCGAAAGGGACATAGTACAATAACTGCTGCTGTGAAGGTGCTAAATGACATTATTGAGGCTCTGGACTGTAAGAAATACTGTATTGCACTTTTTATTGACTTATGGAAGGCCTTTGATACTGTCGATCATGCCACCTCGCTCAAGAGGCTGACATTGGTCTCTCTGAGGCTGCTGTTGGTTGGTTCTCAAACTATTTGTCAGGGAGAACACAATGTGTACATTCTGCTGGGTTGTCTTCTTCCTTTCTTCCCATTTCTAAAGGGGTCCCCCAGGGATCTGTTCTAGGTCCGCTGTTGTTTTCGGTCTACATTAATGATCTCTGTCAAAATATGACCAATGCCTGTTTTCACTTTTATGCAGATGACACTGTCGTCTATTGTTCTTCCACTGCAATTGAACAAGCTTTTAACTTTTTACAGTCCGCCTTTGATGTCGTGCAGTCTCATTTAACTCAACTAAAGCTAGTACTAAATTCAGACAAATCCAAACTTATGGTTTTCTCAAATGGAAAACAGTTACCGTCAACTCTCCCTATGATCAAAGAAATCCAAATAGTCCCTTCTTACAGGTATTTGGGTATTGTTATTGATCAAAACCTATCTTTTAAGCCACACATAGAGGGTCTTGTCCGAAAACTGAGGCTTAAATTGGGTTTCTTCTACAGAAACAAATCTTGTTTTTCTTTTATAGCAAGGAAACGCCTAATTTCTGGAACTTTTTTACCCTTATTAGATTATGGTGATATGCTTTTCATGAATGCACCTACACAACACCTCAAGAAATTGGACAGTGTGTATCATAGTGCTTTGCGTTTTATTACTGGTTGCGGAAATCGTGTTCACCATTGAATGAAGTTGCTAAGTATCCATCTCTGAATGTCTGTATACTCTCACTGGTTCATATTCATATATAAATGTATCATTGGGCTCCTCCCATCTTATCTCTGTACTTACATGTGTAAAAACCAACAGATGTATGGTTTGCGTTCTTTAAAAATCCTTCAGATGGCAGTTCCTAGGGTCAGGACAGAACTGGGTAGGACAGCATTCAAACATACTGCCCCCGCTTCTTGGAATCAGTTACAAAAGGATCTGAACCTGCCAGAACTTATTACTTTAGGAGAATTTAAATCTATTGTAAAGGAACGTGAAGTTTGTTTGTTTTGTTTTTTTTGTATGTCTATATATATTGTATGTATTGTTGTGTTGGACTGTTGGTTTGTCTAATATTGTTGTAATTATGTCTTTGCTGCCCTCTTGGCCAGGTCGCTCTTGGAAACGAGTATCTTACCTGTAAAATAAAGGGAAAATAAAAAAAAAAATAGATGTATCCCAGAGTTAATGGGCTGGACTCGGGAGCAGGGACTAGACTTTCACTCGGAGAAAAGATACAGAGAAAGTAGTTTGACATTTGGGGTTGTTAGCTCAGAGGAGGCTCATGCGTGTCCACTTTAGAAGAAAAAAGAAGTGGGAGACGGCACTGACAACACAAAACTGAGACAAATAAACACCTGACTCCTTCTGTGTTTGAGTGAGAGCAACTTTTTCTACTCTCTTTTTGACTTGCTTTCAAAAACACAAACGCACTTTAACTACACACTGTTTAAGCATTAGTTAAATATTTGTACCTACTTCATGTGGAGTTTGTCCCAGGTCCTGTATTTAAACTCTCAAAATGTGTAGCTACTTCTCAGTGCCAGACGGTGTTTATCTTCACACTGGTTTCTTATCAGTTGCTGTTCTTCTGTTCTTCGCCGTCATTGGCCGACAGCTTTCTTCTTCTGCTACAGTCGGCGTGACCCTGACTGTCTGTGCGCTATCACCAAATATGGGAATAAAGGAGTCAAAAGCAGTTAGGGAGTGAGTTGTTTTCGACTACGTGAATGAGGAAGTGAGCAGCTGCCTGAGAAACTTCCCCAAACCAAGGTCAGGAGAAACAATAAATGTCACGTAGAGTTCATAATGGTGTGTAAAAAGTGCATAATGCAACAGTCATTTAAAAGACAAGTCAAACTCAAATGTGGCACTTTGCAATGTTTTATATCGCCCTTCAATAAATACAGTAGGTGATATTTTTGACATTGTTTTTAATGGATTTGTAAAGATTTCAGATTTGAACAGGCTTTAGATGGATTGGAACAGGTTTCAGTTGGATTTGAACAGGTTTTAGTCGGATTTAAACAGGTTTCATTTAGATTTGAGCATGTTTTAGTTGGATTTGAGCATGTTTTAGTTGGATTTGAGCATGTTTTAGTTGGATTTGAGCATGTTTTAGTTGGATTTGAGCATGTTTTAGTTGGATTTGAGTAGGTTTTATTTGGATTTGAGCATGTTTTAATTGGATTTGAACAGATTTTAGTTGGATTTGAGCATGTTTTAGTTGGATTTGAGCATGTTTTAGTTGGATTTGAACAGGTTTTATTTGGATTTGAGCATGTTTTAATTGGATTTGAACAGATTTTAGTTGGATTTGAGCAGGTTTTAGTTGGATTTGAGCAGGTTTTATTTGGATTTGAGCATGTTTTAATTGGATTGGAACAGGTTTTAGTTGGATTTGATTCTTACTTAACTTATTTGATCATAAAATCTTACAGGTTAAGCGAGTTTTTGCCACAAAGAGAAATAAAACCTGTATAAATCCACCCAAAACCTGTTTAAGTCCATCTAAAACCTGTTCAAATCCACCCAAAACCAGTTTCCATAAAAAGAGGTAATAAATGTTAAACATAGCTTTAATAAACACTTCACAGTGAACGTCGGTATCAGTCTTCGGCCCCTGAAAAGATTCTTATTTGTGACTGTGGCCTACTGAAGCCCAGTCACATGACCAAACAGACAAATAAGCATCATGAAATGCAAAACTTAGATGCAATTTTTGTTTTAAGAAAATGTCAGTGCAAATTAATTATGATTTGACAACAAAATGTGATGCTGTGTTGTCAATTCCTTGACTTTTGCAGTGATTTTAAATCCACTTCAATCTCTGTTGGTGTTTACGCTTTAAAGTAACGTTCTTTTTGACTAATGTAATCAGGTTTGGAGAAGTTACAGCCTTTGCCGGTGTCGTTTTAACATTAAACTCCCCTGTGCTCACAAGTCTTTTAGTGCTGTAGATAAGGAGTGATGAATGCTGCTGTTACTGAAGCGTGCGTTTGGTCCGAAGCAGCTGCAACACTAAGTTCCCGATGGATAAATAATGATTTAAACTGAACAAAAAGAGGTTTAAATTAGCAGAAAGGATAATATTGTTTTCCTGTGCGCTCCCTTTACAGCCCGACGAGCGCATGGCAGTTTTTCTCGTCGAGCCCCAGCCTTGTGCCTGCATTGCGGAGGCTGGCCGGACACCGATTGATTTGTAGCCACCGAGACGCCGCCGATACGAGATCAGCGGTCGCCTCCGAGTCTTAAACAGGAGGCTGAACTGTAGACGCACAGACACAAATGAGCAGGAGGGGACAAAAAGGTGAGGGCTCCGTGCGCAGAAACGCCTTCACCTTCCTGTCTTCTTCACCGCTCGAATACTAACACGGGCGGCGCGTCACATCCGTTATCGGAGCTATTCTTCACGCCGTTTGAGGAATGACTCCGCGAAACCAGCCTCCGACGCGGTGTGAATGTTAACCAGACCAGAAGCTAAAGGAAAAACAAAGCCATCACGCGTTTTAAGGGTCGCATTATCCTTCTGTCAAAGCCTTAAGTTTTCGTGTCTCATTGGAAACAGAACAAGGACGAAGCAAACTGATTGTGAAAGCTGGTGTGGAGCTGTAGGAGCGGCGAGAGGCGACCGAATGCAATCAGCGGTAAAAGCTTTATTTTCAAGGTAATGAAGCCTCCTTGGGGTGTGTGTGATTTATGCCCTCCATTCAAACCGCTTTGAATCAGCCACAACAGCATACAATTCACGAGTGACCTTAAAATACCTTTCTCCTCCCGTTTCCAACTCGGAGATGGTATTGTTTTTGATGCAACTTCTCCCTTTTGGATGAAATAAGGTCCGTAGGTCACAGAGATAAAGGGCTGTTCTGAAATAGCCTCAGTTTCTTCACTAAGTGTCCTTCAGCTGCTCAGATAAACAGCCGCTTTAGTTCGTCAGCCTCTATTTAACCTTGTTTTGTGAGTTGGTCCAAAACACAATTCAATAATTCACTGCGAGCAACGAGGAACAGCTTTTTGTTTGAGCCAGAATGTACGCTTAAAACCTAAAAAATATCAGAAAAATAAAGCTTTTCATCATTTTTTTAACAAACTAGCAGACATCTTATTGGGATTGATTGTGATTTTTTGATTCGGGTCACTCTGACATCAGCTAAACCTCATTGTACAAACCACTTCTGAGCCAACATATAATAATCAATACTAACACAAGGAAGACGGAGGAGATCTTGCTCATCTTTTGGCCGTAAGAGATGCAGAAAAGCTAGATCTCGAGTCAGTCACAGCCAGCATTGATTAGTGATAGAAGTTGCTCATTGACACATTACTGTTGGGTTTATTTTAATGAGATGTTGTCCACAGAGCAGGCACAATATGTACGTATTGTGTTTTTGATCTTGTGACAAATGTGTGTGACGTAAAAAAGAATAAAGGGGACTTTTTACTTTAATTTTTAACAGAAAATGTTATGCTACAGACATAGATCAGTGGCCGAAGATGGCACTAGGGAAGCTTTTGTTAAATTTTGAATGTGAGGTTTCATCTTCATTTGAGTTTTATAAAAGTTATCTTTAACTATTGATTTGAACAGGTTTTAGGTGGATTTGAACAGGTTTATGGTGAATTTTAACCAGTTTTAGATGGATTTGAACAGGTTTATGGTGAATTTTAACCGGTTTTAGATGGATTTGAACAGGTTTATGGTGAATTTTAACCAGTTTTAGATGGATTTGAACAGGTTTATGGTGAATTTTAACCGGTTTTAGATGGATTTGAGCAGGGTTTAGATGGATTTGAGCAGGTTTTATATGATATGAACTGTTTTGAGGGATTTGAACAGGTTTAAGTTGAATTTTAACAGGTTTTAGATGGATTAGAGCAGGTTTTAGGTGGATTTGAACTGGTTTTATATGATTTGAACTGGTTTTACTTGGATTTGAACAGGTTTAGGTTGAATTTTAACCAGTTTTAGATAGATGTGATCAGGTTTTAGATGGATTTGATCAGGTTTTAGATGGATTTGATCAGGTTTTAGATGGATTTGAACTGGTTTTAGTTGGATTTTAATTGGTTTTAGTTGGATTTGAACAGGTTTTATATGATTAAAACTGGTTTTAGTTGGATTTGAGCTGGTTTTAGTTGGATTTGAGCAGGTTTAATGTGGGATTGAACAGATATTAGATGTATTTTAACAGGTTTTATTTAGTTTCGTGCATTTTATATATATCTTTGCAGCAAAAACTGGTTTAAAATTTTCATAAACAAATTAATCTGATTTAAACACAACTAAAACTTCTTCAAAAACAATTAAAACCTAGTGCCAAAAATATCACTGGATGGTAACTGGAAGAATAAGCGACAGGACGGAGAGGGCAGTACCAGATCCAAGTCCTTTAATACGAACTTGACCCATTCTGCCTTTTACCACAAACAAACCGCACCATGGTTTCTTTGGATGTGAATAATTAATCCTTCATTTTCAGATTATTTGAGCTACACTAGAGTTAATTATCACAGAGGATTAAAACAGACCAAATAAGAACAACAACTTAGTGCAGATGCTTAACAAGACCACTTTACACTTTTAATGTGGTTTGATATAATTAAAAGAAACTGAAAATGCTATTTTGTTATTGGAGATAATACACATAGCTATAGTTTTATTACCATATTACATCTGTTATTTTCTACCTGAGACACTTGAACCTTTCTGTGAAGGTTTTCAGGTGCTGTAGGGTCTTAAAGTAGTATTTATTCCACTCTGTCTATAATAGATGCAAATGAATTCCAAATAAAACAGTTGTATGGAAATTATTCATAAGGTGATGCTATTATTCTGTCCTTGAATATGTTCTGTGCTTTAAGCCATGAAATACAATTACTCTGGATCAACGGCGATAACATGTCGTCTTATACGGCGCTTGAATGGGAAAAGCAAACATGGCGGCGTACGATGATGAAAAGCTTTCTTATCTGCCGAATGGAAAATAGAAACACCTCGCTGTGCTTTAAATCAAAGTGTCAGTGTTGGCTGACACCGGGGGATTGCAGTGTTTTAGTTCAATGACAGATAATACACAGGGTACACATTATTACCGATGAGACGCCCGCCGCTGTGTGGAATTATAACATGGCACCGTATGGTTTTACAGGTTTAATGCATCATATTTATTGGGATGTGGTTACTTTATGGGAAATGGCTGGAATTCCTATAAAGCAATTCCATTTTTGTGCCATCTCTTACTTTACTGTTTATTGTTTTGTTTTAAATCCAGCTCCATACGTTTGTGAACAAGCAGAACGCTCCGGGGTTTAATGTTGAGGCCAGTATTACGTTAAATATGCACAAAAGGAAGCAGTATTTAGATGAATGAAGGAGTATGGTTTGGGTTAGACTTTTGTAATGACTGCTCTTTATAAAATGATAACACAACCTATCGCTTTTTCAGCTTCAATAAGCAATATACAGGGTTTCCACAGGTGCTTGAAATCCTTGAAAAGGCTTGAATTTGAGTGTTCAAGGTTGTAAAAGTCCTTGAATTTTGCATAAAGTGCTTGAAAGTGCTTGCAATTCTGATCGTGTTGCTTTTATAATTCTCACTGAGTAATTTTCTTCTTTGAAAAAAAAATGTTTTTTGCATTTTGCACGTAAAGATTTCCATAAAAAGAGACCAAACTTAAAGGGACACTTCATCCAATAATTAACATCAAGTCTTTTTTTAATGGCACAATGGATTTAAATGAGAAAAACTACATAAGGTATATTTATGTCAATTTACTGCAGTTGTTGCAGGTGCATGAAAAACATGAAAACACACTTTGAAAGTGCTTGAAAAGTGCTGGAATTTGAACTTAGAAAAGGTGCATATAACACAATACTTTTGGTCAAAACCGTTTCCATGTCACACAGACAAAGGTATTTTTAAAAACAGACTCATTTTTTATGTGTCCAAAACCACAGCTTTTAGGGTTTGAGACTGAGCACAAAAATCACTGACAAAACAAAAAAAAAACAGTAAAAATCCAGGTTTGACCAAAAAAAAAATACAGAAGTTTTTATCCAATCACAATTTTATAAAGAATAAATCCACGTATGCAGCTTCTTGTCAGCACACAAAGAATCTCCTGTATCTGATCGGTTTATATTGGTCACTACTTCTTTCTTTAAAATTGCAAATAGAAGATGATCTGTGTTGAAATGTTATCTTTGCCCACCTCCAGAGCAACATGAAAAAGACTTGTATTTTCACTAATGACTGTTGTTCTGGTTGAGGAGCTGCAGGAAGCTAAGATAAATAAATCTCATCTCATTAGATCCACGTGAAACACTGACGGCTTTAAACACATTGCAGCAAAGCATCAGCTCGGATCAATTTCCACCTGATACATTTATACAAAGCACTGTGTAAACCATCCCGGAGGTCCGTTTATTATGACCCAGTTATTTCCCAAAATGTCACATCTGACTGTTTATCAGCAACAGCAACAAAAGAGGAAGAACGGTGACGTTTTCAAAGTTTAATGAGTCGACAAAGCATCGGACTTGACCTCAAGAGACGAGTGTTTGTTTCCTGTTTTAAGCCGATAGTCGATGCTTTCGCCCCGGTTCTTCCTTTAATTGCGTGTTGATTGTACGTACAGTGTCCAGTGAGTCATTCTCCCTCTGGAACAGATGGATTTGATCAGGTTTAGTGTGAAATCAGCTGCAACAGGCGGTAAATTACAGCAAATCAAATTAAAGGCACTGATAAACAAGAACTAACAAGCAAGAATCATTACATGTTTTCAATAAGAGCTCGAGACCCATTTATTCATTAACAAACTGATTTTTTAACCATGCCACTAGATCAGAAAGACTTGTTTACATCTTTAAAATGGTTTAGCATGGAGTCATAAATGTTGTTGTTACCACTCAGAAACAGAAACACTGCTCACGACTTTACTTTACTGAAATAGTCATATTTTTGCACTATTCATTGTCAAAATAATAAGGTGCAACAACAGAGTTAACAAGAAAAATCTGGGCTTCTGCAGAAAGTGTTTGTAAAAGGCACTGATTTACTTTAGATGAAAACCTGGAGGTGATTGGAAGAAACACATGTGAGTAACTGACATTTAATCCAATCAGAGCAATAGTAACAGTAAAATAATAGCTTTTTTTGTAAAACATGACTGTAATGTCACATAATTGGTGCAAACATCCAACAAAATAAGTGTTTGGAGCAGTACAAGAAGGATTTGAGTGAGTTTAGAATCCTACTTCTGCACCAAACTGGTCTTTTCAGGTGTTTTCTGAAAATGAGTGAATTTGCTTTTTGACATTTTGACTTTTTCACAGTCGTATTTACCAGTGGAGGCAAGTCAATACTGGCATAAACTTTTATTCCACTGTGCATTTCTTCCTCTTGAATACATGACTGTGTCCTTGCTGGTGTTACTTCAGAAAGTGCTGCCTCAACTCTGATCTCTGCAGCCGTTTAACTTCAACGGACTAAAACTGTAACGTTCTTTACCCTGCCGTACATTTGTATTCAGAAATGATTTATCATGCCTTAGCTACGTGTCAGCCTCTAATAAAGAATAAGCTGGATTGTTCAAGGTGGCATTGCTGTTGAAATGAGGTAAGGGTCACCAGTCCTCCATCCACTTGTGTTTATATTCTCTAGTTTCTGACTTAAACCTGCCAAAAGTAAGCTTCAGTTCGCTCTAGATTTGACACTAACTCTGAAGACACTGCAGCTGAGCCTTGAGCCGGACCCTGTCAGCTCAGCGGGTGAAGGAAGGAAGAGAAGGAAAAGAAGAAGTGCCCAAAGTCAGTCGCCAATTACCCCAGTCTGAGTCAGAGCTGGGTCATTAATCAAAACTGTGAGCTCTGTCAGAGTCTCTCCGACATGAGCCACTACAACATGCTGCACCAGACACCGGGATAGATTAGCAGAAGTGGTGATTGGAAATGCACAATGTCAAAGAAGATGGGTTTTTAATTCAGAAAATAATGTAAAAAAGTTTACTGCACAAACAGGACAAACAACAAAACAGTCAGAGACGTATTTAAAATGATTAAAATGATTTAAGATACAATTTGTTGATGCATGATTTTAATTTAAAAACAGAATGGTTCACATGACAAAACTGTTACCAAAAATATACAAACTAATAAAAATAAAACTCAAATACAGATTCTGCCTCCTGTTATGTCAGTCCTGTCTATTTCTAAAATGAGAATTTGAGCTTCAATTATACTTCAATGTCTTTAATTGTCCATAAGCAGAGTTATCCTATATTATTATTATCCCATATTCCATTATGTCAGTACATTTAATGATGGACAAACTATAAATGTAAAAATATCATTAAATAATCATTGTATGTATAAATGGGATTTTCAGAATCAACCAGTCTCAGCTTATTCAGAGTTTGGTGCAATTTTGTTTTGTCTTTTCCCGATTAAAGATAATTATTGAGGAGTGAAAACAAAGCACAATCATTTCCAACCACTTGCTTTTTTAATTAAGCAATCATATAACAGTAAATATAGGAGTGAGACATGTATTTCTGTAAAATGCAGCTCGTACAGAAACATAAAGAGTATTAGAGTATGTTCTTCACAAGCTCAGATTTACAGTGTGTGTGAGTCTTTATACTTTCATAGTCTAGTTAATCAGCTGTGTATTATATCTAAGCTAGCGACTTAAATAATGTTTGTCTTTTAGCTTCAAATTTAATCTATTTTATTGAAACACAACTAAACTAAACACATTATGCTAAAGTGGTACATCTCTTAAACACAATAATGAGTTAATGAGAACTGTCCCCATATCTTCTCGTCTAATAGCCTCAGTTCTATTAATACAGCTTGTCTGGATCCAGGCATTAGTCAGATAGACAGAAAGACAGTGTGTCACATTGTTCCTAATTAATGTCAGAGCCCGGCTCAGCTCCACCTGCGACCGCTGGCAGCTGCAGACCTCTCAAGAAACAACTGCCAGCCTCAGCGATGTAGGTCAAATCCTCCATTTGGCACACTTTCTTTCACTGGGGATATTTTTACTCAGTGCTTCTGTCTGAATTAGCCTCATATGGACCTCGTAAAATGGACAAAAGACCCTCTGGCTTTTGTCTTTGGAGTGTTCTGCTTCAGCAGCTCCACCTGCAAAGACAGAAACCTGCATATTATTAAAACCATGGATACTGTTCTCATCTAATGTTTCAGGTTTAGTTCGATGAGGTGAGATATTTAAGGTGTTGGGCAGCTGTTTTAAATGCACCGTAGCCTATTGTAAAATGTGTTGGAACAATCATGTCAAAGAATAACAAATGGCTGATGATCACATGTATTTATTTATTTTTTAATTTAATTTAATTTAATTTTATTTTATTTTATTTTATTTTATTTTATTTTATTTTTTATTTTTTTATTTTTTATTTATTTATTTATTTATTACACAACTACATTGGACCAACCCAGATGCATAGTTTTATAGCACACATGCTCATTTTCAACACCTGTCCATAGGAGACTTTTTAAGAAAAAACAGGTTAATGTGAACAATGCGTGTGTAATCATTAAAATGGGATTAAACCAGTGTAAAAAAGGCATATTTTTTAGTCTTCCTTTCACGTTCGTCTTTAACTCAGCTCCAAGTCTAGGCTGTATCATTAAAAACCCTTTAATATAGCACTGTGTGCACATTGACCCAATATGAGGCTTTAAAATCCTAATCCAGAAGCATAGGCCGACTCTGAGAGGTGAACAGAACTTTAAACAAATGAAAGCACAGATAACAATTCAACAAATGAGCAAAGCAATCAGTGGAGTGGGTTCAGAGAGAAATTTAAAAAATGCACAAACATAAATCAGTTTAAAAGAATGTGCAAAAAAAATCTTTCTAGAGAATTACTTTTGTGGCTTTGTTGCTTGAATATTTATAGTGTTCAGTGTGTATAGAGTTGTGCACAGTGGGAGTTAAATGTAGATTAAAATAAATAAGGGGTTAGGAACAAATAAACACTGCTGGAATTGAATATGTTTCTTTTCTCTTTGTTTTAATCCTGTCATTCATCCCACACTGTGTTGTATTGATGGATAAAATAAACCTCTCTTGCCTAAAACATTCTGAAAGTCTCCAGTGTGTCCTTCTCGTCTGACTTTTCTCAGTTTTAAGGGCTCTGTAAATGAAACATAACACTTCTTTAGTTCTGAATGAGCAATAATAAGGTGAGCTGCTGACTTATTTGTGAATATTGTGTGCTAACTTATTAAAAAACTGTGTGTTTCACAAGAGAATCCCATTAAACAAACGAAAAACTAAAACCAACATCAAATAAAATCATACAGAATATTAACTTGAGACTCTAGTCCATCATTTGAAGTCTGTTTTTGTGTTATTATTTCAGAATAGTGAAGGTCATATCTAACATAGAGCTATCACCAATGTGTGATACACTTTCTTCCACAACAATAAACCATAAAACTAAAAAAAAGAACAATCTAATCCAATTTAGTGGCAGTCCTTCAAAATAAAAGCTCCCTCAGCATCCAGTGGACAGTAATAACCAGTTCTAATCTGAGAATATGAGCTTTAAATGTAATTCCGTGTCTTTCATTCCTCGTCGAAGGAGAATATTATCAGAGCGGGCGTCTCACAGAAGCTGAAAGTCCGATAAAAACGAGAAGAATGAGGTAAAGCGGCCGAACGCGTCCTGCATCTTAAAAACCTGGCTGTAATTTACCGCGAGCTCTTGTTTAATTACCCTTGACCGCTCACAGCCATATAATTAACGTTCTCATATATTTCACCGCTGACGCTGAATACTAATGGTGCTTTTGTGACCGAGCCAGGACCGACTTTTAGGAAAGAGGTTGTTCCAGAGGTGGCTGTACCTGATAATACTGCCTCTAATCTGGTCTCTGAGGAGTTCAGAGTCGGCACAAAGACGGCTCAGAGGTTAATCAAACAAAGCTAATGACTACAGCAAACTTTAAAGGACAATTTTGTCGCTGGAGAGTCATAATCTGAAGTATTTTCTCAATTTATCTACTAAGATCAATGTTTAAATGATCATTTTAATACCAGGACTCATAATTATGGTTATATACTGTAGCTCCAAGTCAGCTTTTCACCTGTCTTTATTATTAGTATTAGTGACTGCATGATTAGATTAGCAAAATAAATGAAGGGAGATATTTGTAATAGTTTTAAAACTCACTTGGTTCAGTCAGTAACACTCATTTAAGAAGATAAACCACACATAGCTGTTCACACGGTGTCTTTTTAAAGCCTCCTTGACCTTTTAAAGCGATTTAAAAGTCTATTCCATTGTTGTCTGCAGCTTATAAATATGTTATCGAGGCAAATAAACTCAATATTTGTCAGATTAACGTCCTCGTCTGGGTGTTTAGGGTTATATTAGTTGCATTTATTGTATTGAGCTCACTCTCGCACAACATTTTATTTGTGCCTAAAACTCTTATAAATATTGTTGTCTTTTATTCATTTTTTGTTCTATCTAAATATTTGTAACCAATTGTTTTGTTCAAATATTCAAAGTAGCGTGATGTGATTTTAGGATGAGCATAGACACCAGGGAAGACATTTATTTTCTCATTTCTACGTCTGAATATCTCATTTCCTCGACGTATTCATCTCATTTTCCCGTCGAGAAGAGTATTTCCAGTGTGTTTTGGAGTGGCTTTATTACCAGCCTTTGGGCCCTTTTTTTGGAGCAGCCGTCGTATCACCAGGGACGCCTCAAACTCCATTTTCCACATAAAAACTGCTCTATTTCAGCCAGTTATCCAGATGGAAAATAACATTTGAGGGAGCTGTGAGTGAGTCAAGCACCAAGGAAACAACTTCACTGAGAAACTTTGAGTGAGTTTGTGGACTTTAACACCTGTTTTTGATGAACTTTTAACGCCACTTTGTAAAACCATATATTCTCTCCTCGTTACACCTCCATTTCCATCTTTCAGTCCGGTTTAATTTGGTTGTTTCTGCCTCAACAAACACCTGCTTCTCTCCAGGGATCAATAAAGTTTCATCCAATCAATATGTGTGGGTTATAAGAGCGCTACAATCCAGATGTTGATAACTGAGACCAGCCCCAGATGTGGTACCTTCCTCCAGAGAGACAACATGTGAATTAAACTTTGTTTTCCATGTTGTTAAATGAAGAAGATAGATTTCTGGCTGAAAAGAAAGAAAACTCTTGTTGAGTTTAGACTTATTGTTAATATTTCCTTATGTTCAGTCTTGTTTAAATGTGAAGCCCTTTGGTTTCCTTTTGGTTGTTTGGCCGGTTTTAAAATGGATTTAGTCGAGTCATTCATCTCAGGGCTCTCTATAGTCATTTGTATGTCATTGTTTTTTAATTTGTTCTACCTTTTTTACTGAGCCTGTAAAGCACTTTGGGCAGCAATGGTTGTTTTAAATGTGCTATATAAATAAAATTGACATTGACATTGACATTGTTAACAACCCTTTTTCACACGTGGGACGTTTTTAGCACGACTATCTTTTAAAATAATATCTGAGAAGTAGATGAAGCTCATAAATTAATGGCTTTTTTTATGCGAAGTGAAACAAACTTGCTTTGTTTTCTGTTTGTTCTGATAAATGCAATAGAAATGTTGGTTAGCTTTCAGTATAGTGTTTATTCAACGATGCACATGCAGAACATTGGTGTTAATGGTGATGCTATGACTCCAGAGGTTATTCTTGTAAGAAGTCTCAGAAAAACTGAAGCCCATCTTTATTTAAGGAGAGTTGGCAGCAGTTTTTTAAAGTAAATGGAACAGGTTTTATTTCTGCATCGTCCAGGAGCAGATCTGGAAACGTAGTAAAATGTCCTTATTCTACATTAACAATGATTTCACTAAATAATTCAGGGTGCCAACAACTAGTCAATGAATGAATTTATTTATTTGATTGTCTGATATTTTTTAAAACTGCATACATAACAGTCCAACACTTTCCCTTCTGCTGCTTTTAAAGCTCCAGACGACAAAAACAGGCCAATCGTTAGCTCACATTTTATTAAAGAACTACCAAACATCATCTAACTTTCATTATTAACCAGGTGAACATAGCAATCATTATTATATTCTTGTTCTCACTGCAAAGTATTATAATATATGCAAACAAAGAGCAGTCAATGTGCCATATTGCATTAAAATTTCTCATTCGACCATGAAAGTAGAGCAATATTGACTTAAAAAAGAAGAGTTTCCTGCATAAATGTTGGATAACCACTTCACCTCAGCAAGTAAATACAATACTAGGCACCATTTCCCATTTCGAGTTTATGTCGTACTTTGGTACAATTCATCAAAAGTCAAATATTTCTAATTTTTTTCAACATAATATTCATTTGTGGTGATAGTGATGGTGTTGCTGTAAATACAAATACAGCTTTTTAGTTTGAGCTTCGTCCGCTTTAGAAAAATCAAACACTGCAGTCATTTTTCAGTATTTTAAAGTAAAATCAAAGTGAATTTCTATCATTTAAATCATATTTATCTGCAGCCTTTAACTTCCACAATAAAGTTTCTCTCAGTGTCGGTGAGTCTGCAGCAAATATAATCAAACCTACAGGGAACTGAAAAACAATGGAGAGCAAACAAATGCTGCATAATTACAATGACTGATAGAGTTAATTAAAGTATCAGGAGCTAAGTAAGAGCTGATACAGATTCATAAATGAAGCACATCTTCGGTCTAATGAGCATGGTTTGTTTCCACAATCCTCCGACCACAGTTTCCTCAGGGACACCAGCCCACGCTGTATTCTGCTGGTTGCATCTCAAAACAAATGACGAAGGGGAATTTCTCCTCTCAGACTCCAGCACTTAACCAAATAAAGTGGCTTGCGTTGCTTTGAGGCCCAGATGCCGAGAAGAAAGCAGTAATTGAGACGCTGCGATGTGGGTTTTTGCATCGGGGGAACGTTAGCAATCAGCCCAAAGACATATGCCCCGTCCAGACTCCAATGGGCTGCAGTTTCAGTTGGTTTCTGCAAATAAAAGTGAGGCTGCTTTTGTTTTTTTAACGTGTTTCAAAGGGTCATTTCGCTGAAAAGAGTTGGGGAAGTTTGTGTTTTGTTATGTTGGTAATGATCTAATAAAAACAATTCCATGGCTTTATTAAAGAAAGAGGTCAGATGGGAGGATGCATTTTTGGTTTTTAGGTTGTTTTTTTTTTTATGCACGAGAGAAAAATAACTGACAATTTGCTCTTTGGTGATTAAACAGAGGAACCATCGGTGAAAAAAACGACATAAGACATCATCTAGGCTTTTTTTTTTATCTTGGATTTGAGTAGAGCTTCAGCCAATCACAGCCCGCTTCCAGACAAAGGAGCGCTCCCATTGGTCGACACTGATCAATGAGGAAGTAATGGCTGCCTTTAAAACAGAGAATGTAAAGAGTTGGCCTGGTTTCATTTTTTTTATTTAAGAAAAGCGCAAAAAGTCGTAAGGCTGCTTTTGGGGATGAGTGGAGGTTTGAGAGAGGGACAGTAAAAAAGAAAATCGGGTTTTAGCACTTTAATAGTCACTTAAACATTTTAAAGCTCTATTTTTACAAAAAGTTATTGGATCAGGTCAGTATTATGTTCCCTTTGTCAAAGAGAGAAATAAGAAAACTGAAACAGGTGAAATTTGCAACATTTAGGTTTTGCATCCCTGAATTATTTGCAAATAAATCCTTACAAAAGAGCAATGAGCAAGACTTTCTCTGTGGGAAGAACTACATAGTTTGTTGGAGGAGAGACAGTTTTACTAAATGAGAATATACTAGTTCAATTCAATTTTATTTATATAGTCCAATATATGACAGAAATGGCCTCAAACGGATTTACAAAAGACAAAAAGCTGCAAATAAACAAACAGGCTGCACTAGACAACTGTACCCTGTCCTTAAACCCTCAGGATCAGAGGAAAAACTCAAAAAACTCCACAGAAGGAGGATCCAGTCCCAGGACGGACAGAGGGACAGAGATGTGTCCAGGACAGTCTCTGACGAATACTCCATAATAACATCTGAGTTCATCTGAGTGAGAGGAGCCGGGGTCATGGTGGGTCCACGGGTCGGGACAGGGTCACAGATGGGACACAGCTAAGGTCCAACCATCACCGGGACGAGCTGGACATCTACGACAGAGGACAGTGGGACAGAGGGACACACACTTCCACACTCTTAATGAACAACGTTAATCAGTTTGAGTAAAGCTACAATATGTGTCAGTTTATTGATTGTTTGATCGTTTTATTGTTGACGCTGGTAAATTATTGTTGTATAGCTTTAGCTTTATTCTCTTTGTGTATTTATCTGCTGCAGAATAAATAACATTAATTTATTCATTGATTTCTCTAAACAAAATGCTGACAATGCACGTGTGTATTCATCTGACAACCAGGAAAGAAATGAATAATACAGATGAAAAAATACCCCCTTTACATTAATGTGACTCGACTGTGTGTGTGTGTGTGTGTGTGTGTGTCTTATGCTTTATGTCGACCGTACACACTCAGCTGTAAGTCCTTGGCGGCGCCTAAAGGGCACGTCAGCGAACGCACCACGGCTGACACGGTTTGCTGAGCCCACGACACTGAACCCATCAGTGTCAGAGTGCGCGCCATAAATAAAAAAATATATATCCATACTGCACTGTTTGCCCCACGGGGATCAATAAAACACATCATCTGTGCCTCCTCAGCTGGTTTTCACAGCGGGCCGTCCTCCCTCTGTCCTGGTCATTGTCGGGTCAACGGGAAATATCTGATACACGGGACGTTGTGGCACGACCTCTGACCTCTGAAGCATTTCGTTTGAATTTATCTGGATGTAGATGTTCTTATTTCAATTTGCTTGGCTTGGTTTATTAGTGTTAGAGTAAGAGTGAGAGTGTGGACTAACAAAGTGTGACTTAATAAAGACCCAACTACTACAATAAAATACAAAACAAGACTAAACCAGAGCAGAACAGTGTTTTCTTTTTGGACTTTTTAAATATGTCTCCTAAAGCTTTAAAGCATGAGACACAAACAAACAGCCTAGAGTTGAGTGTCTGTAATAATACTATCACTAGACATAGAAACAGTGTATATAAATATAACATTTTTAAAATAAAACTACCCAAACGTCACATATTTTTAATGTGTGTGATGTCTTTGTTAGAAAACCATTAGATAAAAGCAGGCTTTGACAACATTTGACAAACAGCTAAATGTTATATCACATAGACAAATACTGTATAGTGTTGGCTGTAAATTAAAAGAATAAAATTTGTGATGTGATAAAAAAAACAAAAAAAAACAAAGAGCAAGTACTATTAATGCTGTCAACACTAGTGAACACTAGTTCTTGACAGTTCATAAAAAAGTCTTAACAATAATGATAATAAAGCTCTAGAAAAGTTAAAAATCAGCTAAAGTTTGGTGTGTAGTTCGATGCCCTCATCTTAAAAGATGGTATTTTAATGTAAACAATAAACTGCTGCTCATAATCCTGCACGAATGGCTAATTCTGATTTTCAGTCTCAGAAAAAGATCATATGAGAGAAACTAATAAAGAGGACTGGTTCAACCATTGGGATTAGTTTGGAGACTCTGGTCGAGGAGGTGGAGCAACCATTGGACATGGACCATTCCCTGCACTGGGTTTTTAAAGAACAGAGATGTCTGAGATCAGTTAGCTGTACGAAAGAATTTTTAAAAATACATTTAATTTAATTTAATTTAATTTAATTTTATTTTATTTTATTTTATTTTATTTTATTTTATTTTATTTTATTTTTATTTTATTTTAGTGTATTTTATTTTAGTGTATTTATTATTTATATTATTTATTTTATTTTAGACAAATATCTTGAGTTATTTTGAGGCAATTATGTCCATTGAACATTATTTGGTGGGATCCAGTTTTCATGGACCAACCCCTTTCTTCCTCCTCCATCTTTAACCAAACCAGAATAACAGAGTCCACACTATTTAGAGTCAGTGCTTATAAAACAGTGTAAAAAGCAGCAGTCCAGCGACGCTCACCATCTCAAGAGGATTCCCCACAGATTCCAGTGAAAACCAATTTACCTCCCACTTGATGAATCCTCTGAGGTCTGGCAGAGGCCCGGACAGACAGCATTTATCTCCCGTTGGGGACTTCTATGAAAGCCTAATAAATGACCTCCTCCTGCATGAATTAGTAAGCAGTGTAATCTATACGGGACATTAACATACTCAGCCCCCCGGTCGATCCCTGACGCAGAGCTAAATCTCCAGGCAGCATAAGTCAGCATCAGGCCCTTTATTTATTCATGTGGACGATGGAGAAATAATGTGGACCACGGGAGATTTATTAAGAAATGTGACTGATCGGACGGTGTGGAGTATTAATGTGAAATGACACCCTTTAACGCTCTGTCAGTCGGAGTCACTTAAATGACTGTTTATTATACCTTTTAAGTGCGTAGTTCTCACTGTCCTGTACACATCCCAAAGTTTAACAGTTTCTTGTCAACCTTCAGTAAATAGTGTCTGAGAATAAAGGTTTTTATGTTTCATTGTGATGTTAAATCTAAGAGAAGGCACACATTCGTCTCAAAGATTCAGTGCAGTCAGAGCCCGATCACAGCGGGACCGTTTCATGAATAAATATGTGAGGGTGAGATGGAGGATCGTAAGTGCATCTGGACGGGACAGAAATGTGATTCCTCTTCTGCCGCGGCTGACAGGACGAGGCCTGCAGCTCGGTTTGTCTGGAGCGGGCCTGTCACACACGTTTATATCAACAGATTCACACAGAGACTGCTTCAGATACAGTGACCACAGCTATTAACAACACCATCAGTGAAACACTCTCCGGAAACATTAGCATTTGTCTTCGGGCTGCGCCACTTCCACCAGGATTTAGGATTGTTTTTAACACAAACCTTGAACAAACCTGACTTTGTGAATGTAGCTTGTGTTAATGCAGTGTGTCCTGAATGTGACACGAGATAAATCAAGTAAACTTTATTGATCTCTGTAGGGACATCTATTCCATGTAAATCCATCATGTGGTGCTTCAGGGGGAACTGTTTGGAGCAGGATCTTAGCTCCAAGTCCAGATCCTGAACCAGGGCTTGGGTCCTGGTACTGGTCTATACTGGACTGGTCTACCAGACATTATTTGTTAAAAAGGTGAAGGGAAACTGGAATAAACCCGTCCAAAACAAGAAAAATCCTCACAGAACGGTCCAGCTCTGACCAGATTTCTAGGATGGCATTGATATTTTTGCAAGTTTTTGTAAAAATATTGAGTTGTATCTAAACCAAGTGCTTGAAAACTCCTTAAATAGTAGAATGCAAGTAATATTTAATGATATACAGCAGATACATTTCAATACAGTGACAGTATTTGTTTCATTTCATAGGATGCTGTAAAAGCACTTATTTTTTTTATTTTTTTTTTTCTAAAAACTGATTCAGTGGCAAGATAATAATAATAATAATAATAATAATAATAATAATAATAATAATAATAATAATAAATAAATAAATAAATAAATAAATAAATAAATAATAAAACAGGGTCACAATTCCATTAAAAGATAAGGAAAATAATAACAACCGCAAAAGACAATAAAACATCAGTGTAAAATTAGACGCAAAAAAAACTGAATAAAAGAGCAACAAAGATTAAAAACAAAAAACAAAAAGCTGATAAAACAGACTAAAATGCAGCATAATCCCAGGAACTTTAAAATGAAAATAAACAGAAAACAGATCTGGCCTCACGTCTCAGGACACAAAGGCAGGAGCCAGTTGCAACAGAATCAGTGAAAAAACACCTTTCATGTCACATTCACGTCTGAACCAAGCCTCAGTCTCTGTCACATCTGTCTTCAGGCTTTTGTCGTTCATTTTCCATCGACTCTTTGTTCGAGCAACAAACTGCCGAGCCTCTTCTGGGATTGTGTCCACGAGGCTGAGAACAGAGCCCAAATATCAGCGGAGCCTGTGATTGATGAGCGGCACCGGCAGCTGTTGCTATGTCGCTTTATACGGCATCTCAAATGTGGGAGGGGCTAATTTTTCACAGCGGCCAATCAGATCGCCGAGGACTAATCTGGATGGAGCAAAATAAAACCGTGAATGTGCTCATAAAAAGTCCAGAGAAAGATGAACACAAGGACGATGCTCTCATAAATAGAAGCTGATCGTGAACAGAAGGAGGTGCTGCCACGTTTACCCTCGTCACTAATGAGACGGGCCTGAAGTGAATCACTCCATTAGCAGCATAAACAAAGGTTCGTCAAGATAGAAATATACAATCAGCGACGTTCATTTACACACAGAGCTCAATGACTGATTAGTAATGAGTCTGCTCTGAAGAATGAGTCTTCTCTACTGATGGAATCTGTGCAACAACAACGCGCTGGAACAAAAACAATGGCACTATTAGTAAAAAGAAACAAAACACAAACTCAAACTGGTGAGGGGCCGCGAGACTTAATAATAATCCTCTCAGGGGCCAAAGATAGTGACATATGGAAGCTTTTATTACATTTAGAATGTAAGGTTTCATCTTTGAGTTTTACAAAAGTCATTTGTTCATGAAATCTTAAGCCAGTTTTTGCTACAAAGATATAAACTGCTTAGATCCAAATAAAACATGTTCAAATACAAATAAAACATGTTCTAAAACCTTTTCAAATCCATCTAAAACTGTTCAAATACATCTAAAACCTGTTCAAATCCATCTAAAACGTGTTCAAATCCATCTAAAACCTGTTCAAATCCATCTAAAACGTGTTCAAAACCAACTAAAACCTCCACAAATCCTAATAAAACCTGTTCAAATACTAATAAAACCTCCACAAATCCTAATAAAACCTGTTCAAATCCATCTAAAACTGTTCAAATCCAACTAAAACCTCCACAAATCTAAATAAAACATGTTCAAATCCTAATAAAACCTGTTCAAATCCATCTAAAACATGTTCAAATCCATCTAAAACATGTTCAAATCCATCTAAGACCTGTTCAAATCCATCTAAGACCTGTTCAAATCCATCTAAACCCTGTTCAAATCCTAATAAAACCTCCACAAATCCTAATGAAACGTGATCAAATCCATCTTAAACATGTTCAAATCCAACTAAAACCTGTTCAAATCCATCTAAAACCTGTTCAAATCCATCTAAAACCTGTTCAAATCCAACTAAAACCTCCACAAATCCTAATAAAACCTGTTCAAATCCAACCAGTTTCCATAAAAGGAGAAAATTTATGTTACAGACTTTTGTAAAACTCAAATGAAGATTCAAAGTTCACACAAATGCAACATAACGGCAGCCCCCAAATAAACAAAAACAGCTCCTCGGGCAGATTCAAAGGTTTGTATTTTTTATGTGGAGTGACAACGGGAATCCACAACAGAATTATTGTTGTTTTTGCAAAAAGTGTTGTCGTATAAACGGCCTCTAAGTCGAACTAAAACCTGGATTGCACACTTGAAAATGAGACTTTTGGGGTGAAAGTAGAGCTCATAATGGGGTAACTTTGACCAACAACCCTGCATTTTGAAGCATAAGTAACTTAAATGGTAAATAAATTATAGATTGAAATGTGGTGACGATCTAACTGAGGCTTGGTGATATACAAACGTCTGCACTATTGTTATGCCTCTATTCTCCAAATGTGCCTTTGCGTTTAATAAATAACACTGAAACTCCATTTTCTCTCTGAAATGAACGCTTTCAGAAACAGTTTCTACCGTGTTGCGCTGATTTAAAGGCGAGGTAAGCTCATCTTCATTCGTCTTGTTTACAGATGAGTCCATTAACCAAAATCACAGGCAAAAATATCACAGCGCACCTCGGCGTCGATACGTCTTCCTGCGTTTAGCCCCCAGTCAGACTCGGAGCCAGCGTGTGTGGAAGAAGACGGCTGTCGACAAATATTTGGCTGAACGAGTGCGCGCTCTGGGGGCATTAACAAACCGCTCACATGTTTGGGGACAAATGGCAGTGGAGCTAATGGCTGTATTGATCGTTTTACAATTGGAGAGCGGCGGTCTCACAAATGAGACGTTTTCCGCTGAACTATTTATCATCCGTGAGGCGTTCAGTGTCAGGCTGCACCACTTTGAACAACACATCACAGGCTTGATTTAATTTGAGTCATCAGTAAAACCGGGATGAACTCAGGAGAATAGAAAGGTTTTCTAATTATTTGTTTACACGGCGTCATTCTTTCACATTTAATCACACTGACAAACTAATGATGCATCATGGGATTACAATTGAATATATTTAAACAGGACTATAATCTTTAACAAAAAAATGTCTTGAAGAGTAAGCCTTGACTTGTATTTTCTTATTGTGGAAGCGTTGTAGATTCTGTAAGTTTTGAAATATGTTAATGCGACATAAGAACTGGAAAAAATTAACATGCATCTGAAAAATATTCCAAGGGTTTTTAGTTGCAGTACCACAAGTGACCACTAAGCCAAACACAGCAAAAAATGAGCAATGGCTGCAGTTTTCTTGGAGCTGATTGATTTTGTCCATGTCCCACCAAGTTTGAGCTTTGGCCCTTCAAGATAAAACAAAAAATATTGTAAATTTTGAGTAAATCTGTTATTCAGACCCAGAGCAACATATCTGGGGCAACGGGAGTCAAGATTTACCCCATAGATCCAGGCAGAAGGCATTGTTTAAACAAATCAATTCACTTTTTTCTGTCTTTTTTACTTTTTTTATTCAATCACATATGTTTTTTCCCCTGATAGATCTTTTAAATCCTTAGCTTTAATCAATCTCAAGTGTTTTAGGCTTTAGTGTTTCACAAAATATCTCAAAAAAGAAGTTTGAAAGAGACCATTTTAACACGTTCACAAAGGTTTGCAGAGCTTAGTACTTCTCTACAAAAGCTAAACATGTAGCCTGAAGACGTCTGGAGTATGAAATTATTAGTATTAGTAGTAATTAGTACAATATATAAAAAAAACAGGTCTAATTTTACAGTTTTACAGCTTTCTTCTTCAAATTAATGAATATGTTTGCTCAAACTTTGTGTTGGTAAATTCTACTCCCACATAATTTATTAATAAATCTGACTTATAAGAGATATGCTGTATATTTTTCTACATTTACATATCACAGAGAAACGTCCCTCTTCACGTTTAATTGTTTGTCTGTCCATAGATGGCGCCGTGTCACCGACAGACTTCGGTCAAATCGAGCGAACGCTAACAAGATGAATGTTTGATTACTTTTTACATGCAATTAGGTAATTACTGTGATAACTCTTGTATAACTGCTGAATTACCACGCGTGTTTCCATGATTAACCTCGAGGTGACGCATTGTTCCACAGCTTCAATGAATCAATCAAGCCGTAATTTGAAATCAAGGACAAGTGGTGGGACATTTAACTCTGAGGAGAACAGTGCAGTTATTGAGTGAAAATGTGGCACTGAACAGGTTTTTAATAGAAAATATTTTTGTGATGACGATATCTAACCAACATTTACAACTTTTTTAATCAAAAGCAGGATTATAGAGGTCTACGAAGGTCTATGGAGCTACAGAAACTGTTTTTTTATTCTGCATTTCCAAAAAAACCCCAAAAAAACAATAGCTTTCTTGGTACAAAATGTCAAACAAACAACCTCATGAGAAAATCACAGCATGACACCGAAGACGTCAAGAAAAATAGCTCACTTGGTTCCTAAAGGTAATGAAAACAGCTATTTTTTGCAGCAGACATCATTAAAAAGAACTTTTGTCACGGCTGGAGATGTAACATTCATCAAGCAAACTTCAGCAGTTTCAGTTTAATGAAATTATCAGATCAGTTCAGTCTGATTCTCCACAGACTGTTTCCCGTTTATCTTTTAAAGCCGCACCTTTGCCTTTGTGCTGTGTTTTTGCTGGAAGCTGTTCAAGTTGGCGAGGCTCAGTCAAACCTCTGATTATCTCTGATCACTTTCAGCCGGCTCTGATTCAACCTCACCTCAATCAGCGCAACGCGACGCGCTTCAAAGTTGACTTCTGTTGGGGGAATCAAAATAAAAGGGCGCGTAGACGACGGCTGACCGAGATTCCCGTTAAAAGTCAGGGAGGACGGAGGCGTTGTCGATTGACGAGAGCGTTCGATTCGTGTGAGAAACATGAAAGTGCGCCTCGCTGAAGGAGAAGTGTCTGTTTTGTGGCAGGAGACGCAGGGCTTTGACGCGTTGGCGCTGCCTCAGAGAAACGCTCTGAGTCAAAGTGAGTCACAACATTTGAGACCCGACGCGACGCTTCAGATCAAACACGGAAACGACAAAAAAAACAGAGGCGTGTCCTGATTCCAGCCGTTCCTCTGCAGCTCAGATAAACCCAGATCTGATTTAATTACACACTTCATCAGAGATAAGACAATATGGACTGAAAAGGTCAATGGTTTTACATTTATTTAAAAGTGGAATCCTTGAAAATGCTTAATAATAATAGAATACGGTGTTTTCAAGGTTTTAAAAGGCTTTGAATTTTGGATAAAGTGCTTGAAATTCAGAAATTCTGATTGTGTTGGTTTGAAGAGGACAAATTATAGCGAAAATGAAGAGCAACAGAAACACTTTACATCTGGAGAACAAAGCTCAAAGATTTGGTTCTGAACCCAAACAAAATCTGACTTATTTTTGAGATATCAGTCTTCCATTAAAAGAAACCAAACTTAAAGGGACACTTCATCCAATAAATGAACACCTTTTTGATCAAACAAGTAACGTATTCTTCAATTTCAACAATTTAAGTCTCTTTTTATACCGCAATGGATTTAAATTAAAATAAAGCTACAGTATATGAACATAATGTGTGTGTAATGTGTACATGTAAGTCGTAAGGTGCTTGAAAAACATGAAAACACACCTTGAAAGTGCTTGAAAAGTGCTGGAATTTGAACTTAGGAAAGGTGTAAGAACCCTGAATCTTAAGTTTATCGTGGCTTTTAGTCCTGACGTTACAGATTACAACAGACTCTATGGAAAAGATGAGTTTATTGAGTCATTTTAGTTCACAAATATATAAAACCTTCACATAAGACAACGTTCAAAAGAGAAACATGGATGAACAACAGTGCTCACCTTTTACTTGATTCATGAAGGTTGAAATGTTTATTTTTCTGAAAACATTGTGGCTTTTCTCGATTTGTAGCTACTATATGCCCCTATTGTAACTCAACTGGAAGTATTTCTAATAAAATAACGTGTGTAGAGTTGTATTTATGTGATGCTTCAGAGTTACACTGTGGAGATTCTTCTTGCACCATCGTAAAGTTGTTTTTTCCTGTTAAATAACCAAAAGCACTCACAGAATTGCCTTTTTAGGTTTAACACATTTGCAAATGGACTCCTAACCCACAATAACAGAGTCAGCATGAGTCCAGAGGGAGGACTTAAAAACCCAGAGAGTTTACTGCTGTGAATCTTATCAGCCACCATTAATATCTTTGCAGGTAAAGAATCAAAGGAAATCAATGTTACTGACTGTCTTTTGTCTGATTTCAAACCCAAAAGCACTGGTTTTATTACACGTGTCCTAAAAAATAATCAATTCTTAAGCAAGAGAAAATAAACTACAGTAACCTAAAGGATTGACAAAGACCCAAACTCATTTCATTTTCTCGACTTGGGAGTGTATTACTGTGTGTCCCATTTCTGTAATCTTAAAGAAATAGCCTCTGAACGGCAGAGTTTTACTTTTAATATCTTTTTTTTTTCAACTCTACATTTATTGCTGCAGAGGATCTAGTTCAGTTCAAGCTCTTTGACAACGGATCACTGCAGTGTTTAAAATCGGGGATAAAGTCGTCTCCCTTTTCCTTCTTCTTCTTCTTCTTCTTCTTCTTCTTCTTCTTCTCCATCGGCTCCATGTGTCGGTGTAATACGTTTTAAGGCAGGTCTAGCGGCTCAGAGATGATTGTCAGGTCATGATCACCTCAGAAGACTGTGTGCAGCTCCGTGTGAAGAGACAGAGGTGACAGTGAGACACGAGTCAGGAGCCATCAGCCTCTTCTGGGTTTCACCGACTCAACGAAACTCAACAAAACGGTAACAACAGAGGGATTAGACTGGACCTATGTGCATTACTATGTGTAATCAATGTAGCCTGACTCATACACATAAAATAAATCTATAAAAATGTATGTATTATAATAATAGACTGCATTTTATTGACACTTTATCAGATCCTTTTATCTTAATTGTTACCTAATGCACAGAGTTGTTTTATTGATTTTCCCTGTGAGAGAAGTAAAAACTAAAACAAAGTATTGGATATATTTAAATATATTTCATGATGTCACTTAGAATACATTTCAATGCTTCCTGGACTTAGTCTGGAAGAGTTTGGGGCTGTATCTTGACACCTCGATCTTTTAATAAACCTTTACACTCTTATCATGTATTACACTAAATCTACACTTTCTCCTCATTTTTGGTGCAAAGCTTTTCATAAAAAGCGACAAGAGTGTTACAAAAGGATGTTTCATAAATGCATCTGATGTTAACTGAAGGTGAGTTCTGTTAATGTCACTGGTGTTGGAGAGAAGTGAGCACAGATGTTTCCATTTATTCATTAAGTTTAGTCTGAGAGCTTCTTGAGGCAGTGCACTGTGGAACTCCCGATCATCCCAGAGGTAGTAGTGCATGTAGAGGCTTATATTTTCATGTATTATTATTCATATTGTTCAGACTGAAGGCCATTGGAGATTGGAAAAGCTGGAGAACCCCTACGTCGTGTTGTGTTTGAGTTTTTAAGGCCCTCCTTGGTCCTTAGAATAACTATAGTTGGCTGTTCCAAAAGCAAAAGAACTTCCCATGTTGGTCATTGTTTTCTGCAATGCTTAATAAGTTAAAGACAACAGGCTGAGATTGGTTAAGATTTGTGATAAGATTTGTGACTATTTACAGTTTTGTGATTATCATATTTAGTTTTATTTATCGGTAAATGATGCATTATGGGTCAGAACAAGAAGACATGATGAAAAGAAACACGTCTGCTCTTTGTTTCAAGACACAAACAGTTCATATTATCTGTTTATATCGCGTCTAATTGTTAAGTTTCCCTTCATTTCTCCGCTCCCTGGTTCCCTGCAGCTGTCCGGACGTCCCGTTGATGTGAGCGGACGTGAGGCTGTGATTAATGGCGGCGCTAATGGTTGAGTCAGTGCAGCATACGAGAGCAGCTAACGGCTCGGGTCCGGGCTGTGATTGGACGCGACAGAAGGGTCACCTCCTCGGCCCCTGACACCACGCTCCACCTGCTGCACGCACTTTAAATTCAGCACACACGCTTTTTACACTTTCTATCTCTTCTTTCTCGTTATCGTGAACTATTGGGGGCAAAAAGGTGGAGAATTGAGTGAGTTTAAGGCTATAATCCTGGCAGAAACATGTTTGAGGGTCTCATTTATTAACCTTTCTGTTATAAAGTTGTTGGCTTTAAAACTTTACAGACTTTTTATGGGAACAAACCTCTCAACAAAACAAACAAACAAACTTAATCAGAGTATGCACTTGTAGTTTTGCTCTTTTCATTCAGAACAAAGCTGAGAAAAGCCCCATTTACATCAAAGTAATGCATTTTAGACACATTTAAATTGTCAAAAGGGTTGGTAATATGCTATGTTGGTTATTCCTTAGCTTTTAGTTGTAAAACTGTGGTCCATTTACAAAAAGATGGAGATAAACAATGCCATTTCTTGATTGGAGGATAGAGATTGCACACAAAACAGCTACATTTTCTCCAATAATGGTTGTTTAGTTGTTGTGGTAAGCATGATTTGTAAAGAGGAATGTTAAATCTTTAAATAATCTGGGATAAAGAGTTTTTTATGTTAAAATAAAACATAAAGAAGTACAAGGAAAAGAATACAATCCATTATAACTTATTTATCCACAATCTTAAGCCTATAATTTGATATTTTTGAACAAATGTTGCAAAAAAGTACAATACATTTAGCAGTTCTAGTCATTGTAACGTTAAATGATGTTTTTCAGTGGTATTTTCAACACTGCACCAACAGAAACAACAAAAGAAGAATAAAGCTGCTCCTAACTGGACAGATTTGATGCTAATTTTGCAACAGAACTTCCAAAACAATGCTGGCTGCTCCTGAGTGCAGCCTGCCAGAAGTCATTAAGAGAACAAACAGAAGAATCCTGGCAGTGAGTCTGATTGTTGGATGGGTTTGAACCTGGATGCATCTTCACCAGCGCAAAAAAACTAAACTAAAATGAATAAAGTCAAAACGGTGCAAAGTTTTTCTCTTCTTGGATTTGAAATTTCAGTATTATTTGTATCTTCACCTGTGAACCCATCCCCCACGATGCCTCAGTGTCTCTTGGCTCGTGCGGCGGTAATTTCTAAAGCATCTGATTGGTTTATGCGCTCGGCTGAAATGAACTGTGAAATGGAAAACGTTTGACCGAGCGGCTGTTTAAACGTTTAAGCCGCAGAATCAAACGGAGGCGACCCAAGTACAGTTCTCTGAAACCGACCGAACGAGCTCGGATCACGTCTGGACACAACAACGAGAAGAACTGGCTCCTGTTTCTTGTTATATTTGGTTTTCTGACTCTTAATGAGATGGAGATTTGATTTGTATCACCACAATCTCTCTCTGTGCCAAACTATTGTTCCAAAACGAACTCTGTTTTTGTCAAGTTTTTAAAGTTTTGTCGTTAAATCCACTTTCGCTTGAGCGGTAAATGAACAAGAAACCGTCCAGCCAGGAGGAGAAAACACAGCAGCGGTGAACGGATAAACAAGACACGACCACAGCATGCATAAACTATTGTTTGTCAGGTTACAGGGTACACTGATAGCCTATAGCCAAGGCAGCTTATACATATGTAGGAGCTATAGTTACCTGTTTACAGCACCTCGGGTAAAATGTTCTTTTTCTCTACTTTATATAGTGTCCAACTTTCTGGAGCAACACAAAATCCCAGCACAAAATGTACCTGTTTCTGCAGTTTTCTGATAGAACCTGGTGATTTATAGTCTTTTGTCACTGGGCACTGTATTCAGCAAAGATAAGATTAAAAATATTACACTCTGGTGCTCGATACAACGTTTAACTGAACCAATTCACCACAAAATACTCATTATTCAATCAGTTAAACTTTAAAGTCTTCTCACTCAATCTTTTCTTTGTTTTGCTTTTTTCTATTTCTATTTTTTATTTTTTGTGCTCGTCTCTTCAGCAGACATGTCCAGGACTGGAGTAGATTTTGAATTTGATGCTGCCATTGATTCAATGTTGACAAGACGAGTAAGTTGAGACGTCTGATTTATTCTAACAAGTTTCTAACAACTTTCTTATGTTAAAATCCTCCATGAAAAAGTCTAGTTTCAGATATATAGCTTCCTATCATTCATTCACATTATTCTATCAGATAATTAAAGCAACACTGAAACTTTTTACTTCAAAATCATTCAAATAACAGCTTCATATTCCTTCTGATGATTTATTGATGTAAAAAAGGAAAACTGACCCCTTCTTTATTCATAAAGTGTGTCTGGTTCAACACATATTCCACACACAATCTGTCAAATTAGCACAAATTTACCTCAAAACTTTAACATTTATCATTTTGACTGAAAACTGACAGTTCCAGGGTCATCTGTGGGTTCCTAATTAAAAATTTAATGTATTGGTTTGTCTAATACATAAATAAATAGTCAATAAATGCGTTAGTGATCTATATTTTTAGCAGGGTTCCCACACAAACTTTTCATTTCCAGATTCAAAAACCCAACCAATAAGTAACAAACTCAACGTCTCTTGAGGGAATACATTAAAACGCAGCTGACATTTACAGTATCCCTTACATTTAAGTCTGAATTAATTGTCAGACGCTCCCTGGGGCCACGCGTCTCTCAGTGACATATTGATCGACGTGTGCTTTTGAATTGGAGGAACACGGAGAGAAACGTGATTGACGGGTCGCGTCGACGGCGTCCTCATCGTCGGCTGCTGTCGGGGTGATTTCTGTTTTTATTCCCCACGCGATTCTGTTTTCGGGTCTTGGGTGTTTCGTGTGTGATTGACGGCAGCGGAGTGTGGTGTGGAGCGAGTGGGCTCCAGCTGGACACCTACACCTGCAGATGTGAGGTCGGCCCAGCTCTTCTTCAGCGTCTTTTGTCAGTGCTGTGCTTGTTATTCAGGATAAGACTCTGTAAAGTCCTGAAGTCACAGCGAGATGGAGCAGTTTTCTCCTAAAGGCTGTATTTCTTTTCATAGTCAGACGTTGAAGAGCACGAGGCTGAGGTTTTGTCGGAAAAGAAGAGTGTATGAATATGAATGATTTATGGATGATTTTTTCTGCTTTTTTCTTTTCTTTGAGCACAAATCTGACCCTGAACACGAGGGAAAACTCACCAAACTTTGCAGAAAATTCAAGCATTCAGCATTCAGCTATTCATTTTTTTATTTTTTTAGTTAAATCCGCAAGAAAAATGTTTGAAAAACGAGGAGCGACCCCTGGAAAATCAAAACACATTGGGCCAGTTTGAATTGTTCACTGCAGAAGCAACAAACCACTACATGCAGCAAAGTATTTTAATTTTAATCAAGGTAATTGGGCAACAACATCTCCATTTCTCTTTCCTCTCCTCCAGTTCGTTATCATTCAATTATGCATTCATCACTCACGATGTTTACAACCTGGCTAATTAATAAATATGAAATGCAAGTTTATAAATGATTACCTCACTCTGAACACACAGAAGGAACTTGAGCATCATCATCCAAACATATCATTTATGTTTTAAAACAGTTCATGCTGTTCTCAAAAACCAGAAACACCGTGAACTATTGAACATTTTTTGCTATGATCCTTTGTTTGGTCTGTCTACTCCCCATTGTTGGCACTAGGCTTAAATTGGATTAGAACAAGATTTCCAAATAGAAATTTAACTAAAACCTGTTGAAATCCATCTAAAACCTGGTCAGATTCAACTAAAATCTATTGAAATCCAACTAAAACCTGTTAAAATATAAGTAAAACCTGTTCAAATAAAATTAAAACTTGCTCAAATCCAATTAAAACCTGTTCAAATCCATCTAAATCTTGTTCATATCCAGCTAAAACCTGTTAAAATTCATCTAAAACCTGGTCAGATTCAACTAAAATCAATTGAAATCCAACTAAAACCTGTTAAAATATAAGTAAAACTTGCTCAAATCCAATATAAAATCTTTCTCAAATCTGACAAAACCAATTTAAAAGGTGGAAATAAATGTTAAAGACAACTTTATTACTTAAATAAAAAATAATAAAAGCTTCCAAATGTCACCATCTTATTAACTGGTCTATGGTCTACTATTAAAAGACTTTATGACCTTTTTGCTTCTTTTGAAAACCTTTGGATTTTCACTTTTGCCATCAATCTCCAGCCATTTCCACCCAGACTCCGTGAAACAAGAAAACAATAACCTGTTTGTAAAAGACTTACCTGAGTAAAAGGTTTGGGTCCTGCTTTTTTTTTATTAGTCAGGGGTTTAAGACAATATTCAAAGGCAGTATCACTTCTTTGAACAGTCAGTACAAATGTCTGAAGACTAATGTCCTCTTTACAACAGCTTTTCCTAAATCTGGAGACATCTCAGTGTGAACATGGCTTGTAAGATTTATTCATTTACAGTCGTGTGTGAATCTGTGTTGAACTAGAGTTAATAAAGTCTCTTTCCAAACCAGTGTAGAACAGGATTGGTGAGTTTATACTTGATTTCTCTGCAGCTCCAGTAAGTTTTGAGACGTTTGTGCCTCTCTTGGACCTTCCAAACTTAAATCACTGTGAGTTTGGGTTAATTTGGTGAGTTGGAGTCTTCAGGTGTGTGCTTGAGCACCTGTGTGTGTGTAAACCTGAGGTCTCGCAGGTTGACAGCTGGTTTGACATGCAGCTATCTTTAATGGCTTTTAGAAACTTTCCTCCAACACTGGCTGCTGTTTGACACTTGAACAGACCATTAAGAGAGAGTCTTTCTCAGACGTCTGTCGGCTCGTGTGTTGTGTCAAGTGTTGAAACTAGCAACAGTTTGGCTTCAGGGCTCAGTCTTTCATCTGTGAAGTTACTGCACCATTTAAGGAGGATTTTTATTTTTTATTTTAATCATGGAGGCTCTGTGGTTAGCACACTTTCCTCTGGTTCTGGGTTCAATTCCCGACCAAAACAGGACCTTTCTGTGTAGTCTTTGCGTGTTCTTAGACTTCATATTTTTCTTTTCTCTCATGTCTTCCACACAAAATTACACATTTAAATAGTTCTGTTCTGTTTGTCAGGAAACAGGATGAAAACAAAACTCCTTTCATTGGGTTTACCTCAAAACTTTATCATTTTTATTGAAAGCTGACAGTTCCAGGGTCATCTTTGGGCAAACATTGTGAAGAGTTGCTTTAAACCGGTTTCCTAATTAAAAATTTAAGTGAATTGGTGAGTCTAAATTGCCCGTGATCAGTAAATGTATTAGAGATCAATGTGAACAGTACATATTTTTCTTATCAGGGTTCCCATTACATACACAAAGTTTACATATATAGAATCAAAAGCCCAATCACAGGCTGCTTCCCAAAAAGTACCAAGAATCCCAGTTTTGTCACAGTCTTCAGTCTTGTCTTTCCCTCTGTCTCCTCCTCCCTTCCTGTTTGTGGGTGTGTCTCCACCTGTGTGGGCGTGGCTACTCTGAGGCTCACCTGGATTCCATCTACAATCAACAGCAGGATTAGAGGCCTTCATAGCTACTCCTCGCCAGTTTGTTTGCTCAACTACCCCAGTTAGTATCAGCATTTGGCCCAATACTTACCTGTGGAGATTTTTGCTGAACTTTTCTTCGTGTTTCCAGATTCTGCCAGTTTACCTGCTCACCTGTCTGCCTCCTTACCTGCTCCGGTCCGACACCACTCAGCTGCACAACTTCAATAAACTTGTTAAAACTGCTGCCGGTTTTGTGGCTGCTTTTGGGTCCAAAAGAAAACCGTGACAACTTTAACATTCATAATTTTTATTGAAAGCTGACAGTTCCAGGGTCATCTTTGGTTAAACATTGTGAAAAGTTGCTTTAAACCAGTTTCCTAATTAAAAATTTAAGTGAATTTGTGAATTTAAATTACCCATGATCAATTAATGTGAGCAGTATTTTTCTTATCAGGGTTCCCATTACACACAGACAAAGTTTTTATATATAGAATCAAAAGCCCAATCACAGGCTACTTTCCAAAAAGTACTAAGAATCCCAGTTTAGAGCAGCAAAGAGTGTTATTATACATGATTGTTTAGTCTAATTAATACTGTCAATGAACACTGCTCATCTGTGGATTGAAAAAGAGGTGTTTTTAATGATCCTGCAGTGATTCTAACATTATTTTTCTCCATTAAAACCATCTTTGAGCTAAACGCTACGAGACACGGCTCCCGTCAACAAACATCTGCACCGTGTCTGTTTAAAGCTTTATTGCCCCGTTGCTGAGATGCTGAACTACGCATCTTGTTTAACAGCCACAAACCGACCCACGGCTCGCGACAGCCGCCGACGACTGTGAGAAACACGGTTCCACGAGGCCGAGCGGCTTGTTCTGCACGCGCCGCCACCTCACTTAATGTCAAACTGTACTTAGACATTTGCACATCCAGATGTTTCATATTACAGCCGTCTCTCAGCCGGAATAAGATGCTCGTGATGAACGATCATTCACTCGCGGGAATCGCTCAAGTCACACTGCTGCAGCGTTTAGACAGCTTGGGAAATTAAGAAAAAGTGAAAACACAACTTTATTAGGAACAATATGGTTTAATGTCGTCGGAAAATGATGGAACATAACTAGAAAAGGAAAAGTTTGTTTAGTTTTAACTCTTAAATATCCTTAAATACAAGTGTTAGGAGTAGTAAAAACACAACTTTATTAGGTACATTATGATTTAATGTTGTCGGAAAATGATGGAATATAAGTAGAAAAGGAAAAGTTTGACATTTAGTTTTAGTTTTAACTCTTAAATATCCTTAAATACAAGTGTTAGGAGAAGTAAAAACACAACTTTATTAGGAACAATAAATCAAATGTTGGAAATTGATGGAACATAACTAGTTTGACATTTAGTTTTAGTTTTAACTCTCAAATATCCTTAAATTCAAGTGTTACGAGAAGCTAATTTCTTATGTCACAGTTGTTTTCTTTATCTGTGGTTCATGTTCTTATTTAAATAATTATACGCCATTTTATCAAATTTTATCAATCGATATTCATGTCTCATGTTTCTTTATGTGCCTTTTATGTCTCCTGTGTCTTTTACTGTCAACCTGTTATGGCTCTACTGATAAAATACACCTTTATGACTACATCTTGCACATAAAATGATATAATGATACAGTGATATACTCAGTAGACTCAGTAGACATAATAAAACATGCCACTAGATGGAGTGGTGAGCTACTGCAGTGGCCTTTGGTGGAAAAAGGTCTTGTAGTCTGGTTTAGTCTCGACTATTTTTTGTAGAATAAAAACAAAAAAGATGTCTGTCCACTGCAGAGTTTTATTCATTCAAGTAAGCAACATTTTTTAGGGAGAATAATCGGGACAGACAGTCGTATAAACACAAGTCCTCCCAAACTACAACACAATATCAACGTTTTCAAGTTAAAATAGAGTCTACTGCATAAAATCATCAGTAAACAGTCATAGATTTGGCCTTTTAATTCAGAAGAGCAGCTTGAATTAGAAAAACACATTAGTTAAACCTATCTTTGACTATAATTTAATTCTCTTTTGACTAGAATAAGCTCCTATCTAAGCCAAGTCCCATCTGACCAATCAGAGCAGAGCTAGCTTAGAGGGAGGGGCTTAAAGACACAGACTAAAACAAAGCATTCAATCTAAAGGTTTCTCAAGCTTTCTAAACCTGGACACAAATAGACACTATGGAAAAAGGGAAACTCCAAATCATAAAGTCAGAAAGTTTAAATAATAATATATAAAAAATTGATAATTAAAGCTGCAATTTCTCTAATGCCATAAAAAGTTGCAGTTCTCAAAGTCTGTCTAAACTTGTTGTTGCTTCTCTGGAAAACAACCAGCTTCACCAGAAACACTTTCACCGCGTCCATGGCATTCTCTGCATCCATTAGACGCATAAACACTCATTAAATGCACTCAGCTGTGGCCAGATTCTTCTTGCTTTTTCAGATTAATTCTTTTTTTTTCTTTCCCTTCGCTGCATAAGCATGTTTGCCCTTGACTCGGTGGGTTTGCACAGGCCGAGAATGAGAATGGCCGCCTATTGGTATGTATGAGAGCAAAAGGTGAGATACTGAGCCAGCAGCCGGCGACACACAGGCCATTATATTCAAACACCATGAGGCTAAACTGTCAAATGCTATTGTCAGTCTAATATCCCACTGCATACACCTCCACAGTCGCTAACAGCCTGACACACAATTCATTTCCTCCCTTTGTGTCTCTCTGGGCTCACGATTCCCCCTGAACCAGTCTGTATTCAATGCATATTCTGCAGCGTCTGGCCATAAACTCAAATGTGTTGCTATATTTATGAGAATGTAATTGTTTTTTTTTTCCGTGTATAGACTTCAGAGCTGGATATTCAAAGAGCTGCCTGAAAATATCCAGGTACTTGGCTGATCTCTCATTGTTTAGTGGCCTTTTTTTTTTTTTTTTGACTATTTTAATCATCTGAAATTCACAATAACATCGTCTTTACCTTCATGTCCACTACTATTCTTACCAGTTTTAGAGAATTAAGAACTAACTATTTTTATTTTTATTTTAAAGAAAAAATCAAATTAAATTATTTTTTAAATTAAATTAAATTAAATTAAATTAAATTAAATTAAATTAAATTAAATTAAATTAAATTAATTTATTTTATTTTATTTTATTTTATTTTATTTTATTTTTTAATTTTTCTTTCTTTCTTTCTTTTCACCATTAACCTTCAAATGTATTGGACCCCTGTAAGAAATCCTCAGAACAATGCACTGATGTGAATGTAATTCCTTATCTCTGTTGTCATGCAGAGAATAACACCAGCTTTTATTATTCAGTAAAATAAATGAAACAGGAGTCTTCTGCCAAGAGTCCGTCTGGTCCAAAGTGCTGTCAATCATCCTTTTCCATAAACATTTAAAATATTATTGAAATCTACACAAAACGGACACATCATAAATCAGTATTAAAGCTAGTCCTGTGACAAAAAACTTTAAAACTTTCATTGCAACTAAAGATTTTAACTTTACAGTAAAACAGGTAACTGTGATTTTGAAATTTAATGTTTTCTGTCAGTGTCAAGATGACTCTATGCTGTTGTTTTGTTGTTTGATGATTATCCCACTCAGTCCTGTTATTATATCCTCGTATCCACTCAGTTTTCTGGTTCTAAATCCTCTAGACTCTTATCTGATGAGGTTGATGTTCTAGTTTGCCGTCGCCAAAGGAAACGTGTGACCCATTAAATATTCTGTTCCTCCAGGATTGAAGCAGACTTTGGTTTAATGAATACTGCACAATCCCAGCTCCAGCCACAGGGTAATCACACAACATATTATTATACATTTAAAAGATCATCGGGGCTAATACAACCAGGTTATTGAGTGAATATAGAGGGCAGATTTGTGCACATGCTTGTGGTGCAGTCAGTGTCAGGTGTGAAGTAAACTAAAGTAAGTAAGAAAGCTGTCAATAATATACAGTTTAAATGTATTTGAAATCGATTTACAAAATGGAAAAGTGAGTGAAGAGATAGAAGTGAAGTCCAATTTTTAGAGTGATCCCAGAAAAAAGATGTGATGGAGTAACTCTGATCCAACATCATGGAGTCTGGACTGGTCCTGTCTGGGATTACATGGTCTGGTTTAGTCCAGTTTGGTCTGGTTTTGTCTGGGATTACATGGTCTGGTTTAGTCCAGTTTGGTCTGGTTTTGTCTGGGATTACATGGTCTGGTTTAGTCCAGTTTGGTCTGGTTTGTCTGGGATTACATGGTCTGGTTTAGTCCAGTTTGGTCTGGTTTTGTCTGGGATTACATGGTCTGGTTTAGTCCAGTCTGGTCTGGTTTTGTCTGGGATTACATGGTCTGGTTTAGTCCAGTTTGGTCTGGTTTTGTCTGGGATTACATGGTCTGGTTTAGTCCAGTTTGGTCTGGTTTTGTCTGGGATTACATGGTCTGGTTTAGTCCAGTCTGGTCTGGTTTTGTGGGATTACATGGTCTGGTTTAGTCCAGTCTGGTCTGGTTTTGTCTGGGATTACATGGTCTGGTTTAGTCCAGTCTGGTCTGGTTTTGTGTGGGATTACATGGTCTGGTTTAGTCCAGTCTGGTCTGGTTTTGTCTGGGATTACATGGTCTGGTTTAGTCCAGTTTGGTCTGGTTTTGTCTGGGATTACATGGTCTGGTTTAGTCCAGTTTGGTCTGGTTTTGTCTGGGATTACATGGTCTGGTTTAGTCCAGTCTGGTCTGGTTTTGTCTGGGATTACATGGTCTGGTTTAGTCCAGTCTGGTCTGGTTTTGTCTGGGATTACATGGTCTGGTTTAGTCCAGTCTGGTCTGGTTTTGTCTGGGATTACATGGTCTGGTTTAGTCCAGTCTGGTCTGGTTTTGTCTGGGATTACATGGTCTGGTTTAGTCCAGTCTGGTCTGGTTTTGTCTGGGATTACATGGTCTGGTTTAGTCCAGTTTGGTCTGGTTTTGTCTGGGATTACATGGTCTGGTTTAGTCCAGTCTGGTCTGGTTTTGTCTGGGATTACATGGTCTGGTTTAGTCCAGTCTGGTCTGGTTTTGTCTGGGATTACATGGTCTGGTTTAGTCCAGTCTGGTCTGGTTTTGTCTGGGATTACATGGTCTGGTTTAGTCCAGTCTGGTCTGGTTTGTCTGGGATTACATGGTCTGGTTTAGTCCAGTCTGGTCTGGTTTTGTCTGGGATTACATGGTCTGGTTTAGTCCAGTCTGGTCTGGTTTTGTCTGGGATTACATGGTCTGGTTTAGTCCAGTCTGGTCTGGTTTTGTCTGGGATTACATGGTCTCGTTTAGTCCAGTCTGGTCTGGTTTTGTCTGGGATTACATGGTCTGGTTTAGTCCAGTCTGGTCCGGTTTTGTCTGGGATTACATGGTCTGGTTTAGTCCAGTCTGGTCTGGTTTTGTCTGGGATTACATGGTCTGGTTTAGTCCAGTCTGGTCCGGTTTTGTCTGGGATTACATGGTCTGGTTTAGTCCAGTCTGGTCTGGTTTAGTCCAGTCTGGTCTGGTTTAGTCCAGTTTGGTCTGGTTTAGTCCAGATCAAACTGAAACAGAGGAACTGCTCGAACCGTTGATGCTTTGAGACAAACTCAGACCAAATATTGATTTGATTTAGAATCGTCTTCTGTTCTTTCACTTTGCATTTTATAAACTAATAAAAATAAACATATTTTATAGTTTATTTTACTTTTTATACCAACATCTGCCCTAAACCTTTGCACAGTACTGTATCTATTGAGAAGAAGAGCACTTTTCCATAAAAAGCTACGATACTTTCCCTTTATTTAAAAGCGCTAACACACTTTATTCTTATTATTTCTTAACATTAGCGCAGTGACACGTATTTAGCACGTTTTCTTGGTCATATGAAAGTGCTCATGCGTGTGTTTTCTCAGCCTGTTAGCGTGCAGCTGGCTGGTGATTATATATAGTTCATTCGTTATAAAGTGTGCTGTCTGGGCTGATAAACGCCTGCGTCACTCACCGGGCTCCTTCCATCCACTGATTGAGTTCAGGGAAACCTCCGGGTCATGCCCACGGCCAGGCTCCAGTTGATTCCCGTTCCTGGCGTCCGCGGGGCCGTTCTGATTTGATGCGGCGTGTAATATGTGGGGCCTAAGCGTGTTGGAGGTGATAGATGGACGTGTTGGTTCCTCTTCGTCTTATTTCCTTGCATTAAAGCGGAGACACGGGACTATAGGGTGCATTTTTCTGAACGACATCACGAAATAATCCAAACGTTCCCTCGTAACAGCTTTGGCTTGAAAATGCACAGAAAATGGTAGAAATCAGGCCAAACTGAGGCTCCACCGACGACAGTGACATGAAAAAGCATTGAGAGCTCAAACTAATCAAACTAAACACATATTTATACATAATACACACTGTTTGGATGGGAATATGTACAATATGTGTATCTAACTTCATGTTCAAACCTAATTTATAAAGAAGATATTGATAATAATCAGCTGCTTCTGTCATATCCAAATCTGAAGCAGCCATTAATTAATTATTTCATGAATTTAAACAGTGGAAAAGTGAGGAATTAGACAAAAACACAACTAATGGAATATACTGTATAAACAATCACACAATAGTAGTTTCTCTACAACAGTGGTGTTAAACTCAAAATGGTGAAGGGTCGTGATAGTAAATAAGAATCCTTTTAGAGGCCGAAGATGGTGACATTTGGGAAGCTTTTATTTAATTTGAATTAAATTAAACAGTTTTTGTTGGATTGGTACAGGTTTTAGTTGGATTTGAGGAGTTTTAAATGGATTTGAACAGGTTTTATTTGGATTTGAACAGGTTTTATTAGGATTTGTGGAGGTTTTAGTTGGATTTGAACAGTTTTAGATGGATTTGAACTGGTTTTAGTTGGATTTGAACATGCTTTAGTTGGATTTGAACATGCTTTAGTTGGATTTGAGGATGTTTTATTAGGATTTGAACAGGTTTTAGTTGGATTTGAACATGTTTTATTAGGATTTGAACAGGTTTTAGTTGGATTTGAACATGTTTTATTAGGATTTGTGAAGGTTTTAGTTGGATTTGAGGAGTTTCAAATGGATTTGAACAGGTTTTAGTTGGATTTGAACATGTTTTATTAGGATTTGAACAGGTTTTAGTTGGATTTGAACAGGTTTTAGTTGGATTTGAACATGCTTTAGTTGGATTTGAACAGGTTTTATTAGAACTTGTGGAGGTTTTAGTTGGATTTGAACATGCTTTAGTTGGATTTGAACATGTTTATTTGGATTTATTATGATTATATATATCTTTATCTTTTGCAGAAAACTGGCTTTAAAATTTCATGAACAAATAAAGTTAATCTGATTCAAATCCATCTAAAACCTGTTCAAATAAATTAAACCTAGTGCCAAAACCATCACCTTCTAAATGTATTGAAGGGCCACATAAAACATTGCAAAGGGTCTTGAGTTTGAAGAATTTGGCAGATTGGGCAGAATTTGGTCTGAATGTTTGGAAGCTACACATCTCCATCACAACAGAGCTGGCAAGATATTACATTCTTCGTCTGGTAATAACTAGATTTTGCTGGAGGCAGCTTTAGGAGGACGACAACATCAGGAAAAAGAGAAAACGAAGAGAGATGTGGGCCTTTATCCTGATCAAAACAGACAAAAAACGACATCTGAGGTCGTCTTGTAGATCAGTGTCCTTGTGGTGCACATAAACGGTGAGTTTATTTAATTTATGTGAATCTGAATCTGAAACTGAGCTTGTTTGGTTCAATTAAAGTAAAGTTTGGTGTTTATACTGGCCTCACGCTTCATGGTGAACAAAAATGATAGGTTTCAGTCCACACAAAGAACACCTGGTACAAATTTGACTGAAATGTAAATGCCACTTTGACCAAAAACCAGAAGAATATGTCAAAATGAGGCATTACAATCACAAA